>VRMD01000002.1:0-116333 GCA_009872375.1 Sminthurides bifidus
CGCAGCTAACAATAGCAGCTTTGAAACCCAGTTTGCCTTAACGTGAGACAGCGCAAAAAAGAGGAATTTGAATTATTACATTTGAATGGCCAAATTAGTCTGTCTCTACGATTAGATAGCTTTTGTTAGCTGCGACTTGGCTAGAAACGGCTAAAGCGCTTATTATGATTTTCTAACAGAAATGTTAGAAAATAACAAGAATAGACCAGACTACAAAAACAGATACTTCGACAGGATTTCTCTCATTACCTCATGAAAGCCATTCTGAATGATCTGTTCAAAGATTCTCTAAGGAATCGCGGATTTACTACAATTTAATCAGAGAGTCCAAAATACAGGAACATTTCCTACAACTAATCCAATTCACTTTAGTGCATCACATATCAAAGACTAATTTCTCCAAAATTTAAAGATCACATCAAACCGACATTAGCTAAATGACTGGGGAAAATGAGTTCTTTCGACAATCCAAACAACTAATTGAAAGAAGTTGATTTTGCGGATCGTATGACTGTAATAATATGTACTGAAAGCACATGCGGATAGTCTAATCGCGGCACCAGAACACCTGACGGATATTGCATGCCATAGCCACATAGGAGTTAATTTCAAATCGTGTCCGGCAGATGTCGAAGATGATTGTTATGTATTATCGGAACTTGAACCCTGCGAGTAAAAGATCAGTAGCACTCAGGGGCGGAATTTGGCTCATCCACCAATAGGAAAGTAGCTCTGGGTGGTGTTTTGGTGCATTCAAACGTTGAATGTATTCACATGAAAGTTGTGGCCGTTAAACTCTCCGTTGCTATGCATACAAGAATCTACGGGTGAGGTACGTACCTTTTCCTTCGTGTGAGTCATCTCAAGATCTGAGAGACCAATTCCTTGTGCCGTATACATGCATGCTGCCCCTGTGATCATAGCAAGTTGAACAGAGAGGGATGCACAGACAGGGGGGTTGAACTCAGAAACGCATGAGTTGATAAAGACGACCACTGTACTTTGACATCCGAAGACGTAGAATATCACTACAAGATCAAGCCTTTTAAAAGTGTCAATGTCGATGTGCTGTGTCCGAGCATGGTGCCTGGCTGCATGATGCTGTAATATGAGGATACGAGGACCGAGTCGTTGTGCTTGCTCTAAGGACTAAGGAAGCCGAGGAAGGTGTTCTCTCGGAAAAGCTACGCCATTGTTTCTACAAACTTAGTTGGTAGCGGATCGACTGTTTTTTCACACTATAGGTTAAGAAATTATTTAAAGTTAATTGTCATAGTGCACTCAGCTTCACCAAAGTTGAGAAGAAAGAATCCATAATTCCTACTCCAAAAGTTTTGCTAGATCCGGAGTTGTGAAGATTAAGTTAAGCTGCATCGCAATATCTTTTTTATACAAGAACTAGCTCCATCTCGTTATCTAAATCCTTAACTTAAGCTGTATCGTTCCCAGCCGCACTTTAATTTATTAACTGTTCGTCGCCGTTAGCGTGGTGCGTGTCCCCGAAGTGATCTAAGGTAAGTCGAAACTTATTTAATGCAATTTTAGCCTTTGTGAAGAATTCCGCTTGTATGTTCAAATAACTGAGGCTATAGCGTCTGTAAGGTCTTGTGTTTGGGTGTGAAGCGGTGTAGGCGTGACAGTTGAACTACATTACATGTATAGTTAAAAGTTAGTAATTATTCCTGTAGACTGATCGGTGGGATCTGTCCATGTGGACATCGTTGTCACCTTACGCATGTAAATTAATTATGATTTGGGCTGAATATATGGAAGCCCCAGCGCTTAAGCAGTGTAGCGGGTCGTGTTAAGAAAAAATCGGGAAAAGTGAACCATCCATAGTTGTCTAGACGATCGAGTTGGTGGTATGTATTCTTATTATCTACCAGGAAGAAGTGGTGCAATAATTCTATTGCACAGACGGATTTTTTTGAGTTAGGTATGCTAAACAAAGCCTTGCAGGTTCTCTGCTGGCGTTTTCAGAATACTTCTGTGTAGCTGACTTGATTGAACAAGGGTGTAGTAAAAGGCTTTATCATTTGGCTGAAAATCTCAGCGTTGAAGTCCAGCCGTTCTAGTTTTGGGGAGGCTGGAACATCATATTATTGCATTACAGAAACTTATCGTTTCTATGTAAAGCGGTATTTAATTTACAGCCGACTTTGTGCTGACCGTGCGTGCAGTCCATTTCGTTCAGTAGAAGGTCATCAAAAGTTGAATGTGAACTGCTACATGACCTTCTTTCTGACTTGTATTTAAGTCTGTTTTTCACTCTTTTTCATTCAGTTGCATAGCCTAAAGGAAATTTTTTGACGGCAAGGGTCGTAAAATCCATCGATTCGCTGAACTGCATCGAGTAAGGCTTTGATACTTACGAAAAGCTGTCGTAGACGGAACCTTTTAATTTGTCAATCTTACTGACGGTGCCACAGGGTTTAATTCTTTACGGCGGTAGTACACTGACTGCAGTGTTTGATAAAATAAGGTGAAGAATCACGAGCGCTAGTTGGACATGTACAAATATCACCACATTCTTGTGGAAGAAGGGCAATACAGCAGTAAGAACTTAAAGAGCTCGTTGCAGACGCTCATTTACTCTGCAGTTACAACGGCCGCTCAGCATCTATTACAAGTTGTTGACTTTTTCTAAAACTGCGCTGGAAATACATGTATCTCTCGATACCCAGCTTAGAGAAGCTTCACATCTCATAGAACGTCCTCTGCAGTTAAATTTACTTCTCAAGCCCTCTAAAAATCGAGTATGTAGGACCCATTTCAACTGCTGAGGATTTTAAGAATTTTAAAATTTCCTTGGGCACGAAGGAAAAGGTTGCGCGGGACTCGTACTAGAATTATAACTTGCATATGTGATGAACAATTTTAGACATTAATTGGTCAGCTAACCACACCTTGACATGTCTCACTTTGCAAGCAGAAGCAATTCTTGGTAAAGCATTCTAAGATCAGTGAAATAAGTAAACCAATGGTCCTCCCACAATGCCGCAGTTGTTTAAAGTGATGTTCTCAATGCTGAAAAGTTGCTCACGGTAATATGCGGAACGTAAGAAATGTAATAATAGGAGGTGGACCTATGCGTATACAGTAAGGGGCCAATGGCCTCCGTCACTCTCCTCCTCCTCCTCCTTGCTACGTCCTAATTTTGTGACTTTATCCAAGGTCTGGTCTATGAGTGCAGCATCCAAAATGATATCACTGTTGTAGCGTACGTCAAACTTGTCTTGAAAGTACGAGATGAAAGCTAAGCTAGAGTCTAAGCAGAGCCAGTCTTGGCTTCTGATGTTTGAGAATACAGCTGCCAATAGTCATGTGAAAGATGAAGATGCTGAAGTAGGCGAAGCAATGGCACAGCTCGGAACGTGAATTATATTCGTAGGATTGGACATAGACGTAATATTCCTGTAGCTAAAGGTGATCAACTGTGTTTGTACATTACATTTGTTCGCTGTCCTGTTGTGATACAAAAATTATCAAGTTTGGACGGAGTATACATGTAACAGCCTGGAAATTGTTACATTTAAACTGAAGTTCATTTGCGCCACCAGTACTTTCTGTAAGCTCCTGTATGTTCTTACTTTAGAGGATATGAGTTTTTAAGTTACAATATGATGAAGGTAAAAGAAAGCTTAAAGGCAACTCGGCTTTTAAAGCTAGATGCTTAAGCTTTTTTGTCAGAATCTTTAGGTGGGCAGGATTTGTGCTGCATCTACAATGGGATATTGAAGAAAGATTAGTTGTAAGCTACCTACTTAATAGAAAAAGTCAAGACGCGACGTGGAGCCTTTAATTTTTTACCGTACTGTAGTATATGGCGTACTGTTTTCCTAGAAAATGGTAGCTGAGCAAGCCGAAGTTTAAGAAATGTGTGAGCTAAGAACCACGATTTGTGGTCGTGTAACATAATGAAGGCTGGAATTTTTATTGCAGAGCTTGAGAGTCTCAACTGAAGTGTTTGGGAGAATAGAAGTCCAACTGGCGACCCAACCCGTAATACCCCGTCTCCATTTTTCCAATATCGGTTCACATAAAGTAACAACGGAAGGGTTGGTAGCTCAAGGGGGTGCTTCTCGTGTTTTAGGAGGCAGGTAAGTGTGATTACGTCGCTTTTTGAGCAAGGCGTTTTATGAGAGCATTAGTTCTTAACCGTCCTGGAAATCAGCTCCTATCCCAGTTTACCCGATTGTGGCGTCCTGCTGGAGGAACTTTTGCCAAATCGCTCTTGTTAGAACGTACTAGTTCAGTTGCGGAAATTATTGTATGAACTGTCTATTGTTACCAGATAATACGAAATAATATTTTTCGATATGTTGGATAATAGGGACGAGATACGTTCCCAATCCACAACCATTGAGAGATGGATTCCGCCTTCTGCCATTAGACGAGATGCACTTCCAGAAAATATCGATGATGTCAAGTTCAGAAAAGTAAGTATCAGCCTTATTACTGGTGATGAAATAATTTTTCCTTCCCGCTTGTCATAAAGCGTCCCCTGGTGTACTGAACTGTATTTTATTTTCAGGTTCGTGCTATACTTAACAAACTTACTCCTCAGACCTTCGACAAGTTGAGCGATGAAGTAATAAACATTGGGTTAGACTCCCAAGTCCTACTCAAGGGTGTCATACTCTTGGTAAGAGTATAAACAAAACTTGTTTGAGGTGTAAGGATGAATCATTATGTGAAAGAGATTTGCCTGTTTCATAAAATTAATTGCGTTTTGTTATTGCAGATTTTCGAAAAAGCTCTTCAAGAACCCAAATACGTGTGTATGTACGCACAACTATGTAAGCGACTAAATAAGAAAGTACCCAATTTCGATCCTCCTAATTCAGACTGTCAGACCACTTTCCGTCGCCTCCTTCTACTTAAGTGTCAAGATGAATACGAAAATCGAGCTCGGGCGTCGGCCGCCTTTGATAACAGAACTGAGCCCCTCACACCTGAAGAGGAAGAGGAAAAACAGCTATCTAAGTTTAAAATGCTCGGAAACATCAAGGTAACTCTCCAAAGGAGACTTGAAGTTCATGCATTTGTCTGTTTTGCGCAAGAATACTCAATGATCATCCAAACAAATGGCAAAACGTTTTTTAGTTTATTGGTGAACTCGGAAAACTGGAAATGCTCACCCATGCTATCCTTCACAAATGTTGCGAGGAGCTGGTCAAGAAGACGAAGGCGGAAGACCTGGAATGCCTCTGTCAGATAATGAGCACATGTGGTAAATTATTGGATAATGACAAGGGTAAATACTTGATGGATCAATACTTCGCTCGGATGAAGGAATTGTCTGTAAATGACAAGCTTCCAGCAAGAATCCGGTTCATGCTACAAGACGTGTTGGAACTTCGTGCCAACGATTGGCATCCGAGACAGACCACGTCGCGTAAAGAAAGTCCTAAATCGATTGATGAAATTCATCGCGAAGCAAAGGATGAATTGGGCATACCGGACTACCATCAGGGAGATGTTTTACGTGGAATGCAGTTTGGTAAGCACCTAACAATTGCTAACGCTACTTCGGTGACATTTAATATATTCGTTTATAATTCAATGGCTTTAACCATGTTTATTGTTTCAGATGCTGCAAGATCACGGAATACGCGATTCGGTAACAAGAAGAATCGTTGTGGTATGGAAGATGTATTTGCACCGTACCCTGTTGGCGTTTCTAGCTTGGGGACGGGACCCGGAGTAATTCAACTCGGAGATAAACCAATGGGGTCCGTTTTTAAGTTTCTCAATGCAGCAGCAAAACTGCCCGAGTGTCTAAGGTGTTTTGTCTGATGGTTTTCTGGTAAATAAACACTTTTTGTTCTTTTAGGCGAATCGAGTCGAACGGATTCCACCATGGCAACCAAGTGAATAATTATAGACAGGGGGGGATGCGGTACTATGCAAACAATATGCAGAATAATGGATCATATTATCCACCAATGAAAAACAATAAGATGAACCAGTATATGAATCAGCAGGACTATCAAGTGCCGTCAAATATGCATCAAAATCGAAACAACCAAAATAGCATGCACAATGGTGAGCCGCGTAATGAAATGCGAAAACACGTAGCGTTATCATCAGTTGCAATTCAACACAAATTGAATATGTCGTAGGATACGAGAAGCCTGCAGTAGCTCCAAGGTTTCTAAAACAGGGAGCCAATCATGCTTCTCAAATGCCAGCACCAGCAACCCCTCAAGCACCTTTAAGTCTAAACAAGGAAGAACTGTTCCTGAGACCAACTCCAAGCTCTATGATGAAAAATTTCGCGGGGCCTATTTATATACCGAACCTTAAAGCTAGTTCTGGAAATGATACTCTTCCGAGCAAGCCTCCCGCAATAGTTTCTCCCGATTCAGCTACAAATGCTAAAGGAAGCATGGAAAAGTCGAAAACTAAGAAAGACAAGGTGTGTACTCCCTCTTCGCTTAAAAGAACTTGAAAGTTGCCGATTTTACAACCTAATTGAGTTCTTGTTATCGATTCAGGGACCAACAAAAGAGGACATGTTGAAGTTGATGGAGGATATTGGTGAGGAATATTTAAAAACTGGAAATGATGGAGACGCAGCAGAGAGTATAAGAAAAATCTTGCTAGTAGATCGACTTGTACCCGAAACATTAACAGCATTTTTAAATAAGGCGATGGATAGGAATGGTAAGAGTTTAACTATTAATAACTATTGCAGTAACTGAGTTTCCTTGCCGTGCTCAACTCCAAGATTGATTTTCTATTTGCAGAAAGTGAACGTGAAAAATTATTTGGGCTTGTCGTTAGCTGTACAAAATCTGAAGTTTTCACCACCTCACAGTTTTTGGAATCCTTCCGCAGTATGTTAGAGCTAATGGGAGATTTAGAAGCAGATATTCCTCGCATCAAATCTTACATTGCCAGTTACGGGGCTCGAGCAGTTTCGATGGGCATTACTAATTTGGCTGAAGTTGCGGAACCTACTGAAGGAGGCAACTACTATCCGTTCCTGCTGTTGGTCCTACAGCATCTCAGCAAGACCACTGATAAAATCGAATTAACTAAAATGTTCGATGAAAGCAAGGTAACTCACTTCATCATTCATTCACGTAATTATTATCTTTGTCTATACTGTACTTGTACACAAAGGGACTACTGATTGGAGGATTGAAATGGCTAAAACTTTACCATCTCATTTATGATTACAAATCTTTAGATCAATTTGTTAAACACGCTTCCCAAAACTGACCGTACGAAAGAGAGAATGGCCGACATCTTAGAGGAGCGAGAACTCTCATTTTTGTTTCCACTACTGAAAATACAAGCTGAGATGGCGAAGCAACTGCAGGTAATCCAAACGGAATCATAGCATGATTAGATAAATTGGCACTTTCACGCTAATGATGAAACTTGTGAATCTGATCAGTATGATGTGTTTTTTTACCTCTAAGAAGTTCTGAACAAGTGAAAGAGTTCATAGTGATGTTTATTCAAAAAACTCATGATTTATACAGAGAATGTATTTCCATTACAGGCAAATCCAGATGCTTCAGCCTTTTATGATTGGATTAAAGATAACGTAAACCCCAATTATCATTCCTCCCAAGGGTTCATTAGTGCTTTGATGGCTGTCGTAGTGAAGTTTGTGACCTCGGTGAGTCAGAAAATCATATTTATTAGTTGAAAGACCTTAATCATGTATTGACACTGATATTTTTTTCGAGTAAGTGTCATCAGTCTTCTTCGCAAAACTATAAGCTGACATTAAGTTGAATTTATTGCTTTTCAGGAAGTAAAGCAGAACCTTGGAAGTGAACCGACCGAAAAAGCCACAAAAGAAAAGGAGAAAGAACTTTTGCTGCAGTTCAAGCCTGTGTTCGACAAATACCTCAGCAATGTTGGTGCGCAAGTAATTTCTATCTACGCGTTACAATCGACTTGGTTCGCAATGGATTCTCCAAAAGGTTAGTTGTGGAAGATTTCGAAGCCCGAAAATGCTCATAATATGACGCTACAGTTGTCATTGATATCATTTGTGATTCACAGTTATGCTATTAAGATGGTTCATGAACTTATATGAGTTGGAAATCATTGAAGAGGATGCCTTTTTGAAATGGAAGGAAGACATAACGGATGACTATCCTGGAAAGGGTAAAGCCTTGTTCCAGGTGAGTAAACAGGTTTTGACATTATTGAAGTGGAAAAGCAGGTGATGGATAAGTTGATTGGTTTTGGTTCTGGCAGGTGAACCAGTGGTTACTGTGGTTGGAGCAAGAAGAAGAGGAGGAGGAAGAAGATGCTGAAGGCGATCCGTCATCTCAGTAGTTGGAAACGTTGTACGTCGCACAGTTCCAGTATTACGTTCAAGGCGTACGTGCGTAGTTTGTCCACGTCCACATGATGCACCGCAGTTTTTAAGTTTTGAAGTGAGGAGTGCAGATTAGTTGAGCTCTGTAATGTGAATGCAGCTCTTCCAGTTCGGCACCTCCATCCGCATATTTCTGCTTTTTGTTTCCTGAAGTCCAATTCTTATGTTCAAGAACGTTTCCCGAGTTACAAATCGGAAAGATTATTTCAAGCTAGTTATATTGCCCTAGTAGCAGACGTAATTGGCCGGCATATATCATTTGTATGTGGAATCTTTTTTTCTTGCATGAACACTGAAATGTCCCAAAACCGATAACTACGTAGAACAAACAGTTGTACTCTCGCTGTAGTACGATGGAACCATTCTCTAACATCACTCAGATTGATTATAAGATATGCATTCATCAGCATTTATCATTTTCGTATTTGTATTGTCTCTATCACGTAGCTTATAGCTGTAAGTTACGAAGGTTGGATGCTTAGTAGCTCCATATTAGTTTTCAGGAACTCAGTTTATTTGCAATAGCTAAATTTAACTTCTCGGCATGAATTTTCGTTTTTGAAGCTCCCGTCACCTGGTTTGGAAAATGAAATACCCAATTCTTAATTGAATTCGCTGGAAGTATTTGTTGAGATATACCAAGTGGCGTCTTTTATCATCCCATAAATTCGTACTAGTGTCCGCACCACAAATTATGACTTCCTGCACACAGCTTTTTCCTCGTATTCGTGGGCAGTTGTTGGGAGTCAAGTTAAGACAACAACGATTGTTGATCGAACCGATGACCACCGTCGTGCTAGTATCGTTATTTGTCCAGTTACGAAATAGTTGGAAGTTGAAGTTGAAGAAACAGTTTGTAAAAATGATTTTTTTTGAATGTCTTAATCGGAAATATTGATGAGTATCTGGTAAAATTAAGCCAGGCAGAGAATCCTTAGGGCAGCATATGCGTATCAAATCCAATTCATGCAGAGACGCCGTAGTTTATTAAACTGTGAATGATGATATTTCTAAATCAAATTTTCATTTTATGGCTTGATTACATTGCTTGTTTCAACTTTCTTCAGATGAAAAGATTAAGTTTATTGAATATCAGTTGGTTTTTTCGGTTGACAAACCTCGCTGTATTTGAAAAATGAATTTGCGATTGAATAAAAAGAAACACAAAATCATTGAAGCAGTTCGTGCGTAATCGTTCAAGACGAATGTAGAAACGAGTCAAGAAAACCAATACATTAATGAGGAGAGTACTTTTGATTCCTTTTTATTGAATCGATACTTGGTTAGAGATTTAGATTAAACACGAAAATGATTTATCATTATTAAGAGGTTTCTCGAACAAGTGGTACTCTCGTTTATTTGTCGAAGTGTGCACACCAGAGGTAACCGTGAATGCGCGTTGCAGGCTCTGAGGGCACTTAGTGGATTCTATTCCCCTCTTCAAGTAACAGGGTCTAAAAATCTTACATACTCTGGAAAGCGATAACACTACCCAAATTAAAGAAATATCCGATGAGACCATAAAGACTAGGGTACACAACGACGCAAAAATAAACTGGAATTAGGTTTACATCAAACTGACTGAGAGCAAGAGATTATTCGGCGACATAGTCGCTGCAACAAACGCATCATTTCAACTACGGCTCGTCGTGATAATAATAAAAAACAGGCATCAATAAATACGCTCAGATTTATATTATCTTTTCCATGTCCTACACCTGTTATTTTGGACACTGTAACCAACCATCCAATTGCTAGCTTAGCTTATAATCATGATGCTCGCCGACGAACGATAACAATTTCGAGGGTTGCCAAAATGACAAGGTAAGGCGGCTGCTATTTTTTCTAGTAAGAATCACATATTGTGGTTAGGTCGTGTACCAGAACTTACTTTTTGAATTGGAAGATTTCTAACATGGAAAAGAAACTTAACGAAAATGTTATTCATGTACTAAAGATCCTCTGGGGTTAGTAAGATTCCAAGCTAATCCGATTGGGATGTCCAAAAAAGGAAGATGGAAATGAAAAATTCTTACATATTGCTGTCGCAACCACAAACTTTTAAGTTGAATTCTGTCGAGATCGAGCAAATCATTTAATCTGACTCGCAGGATTTCCATGATTCACTCTTATCATTTATCCACCTCTGTCACCGACGTATAAATGTTTCCGTGCGAGCCTTTCGCGTTCCGAAACATTTCTCATTTCACTACACTGCTCTTTCAGTTTATCACGACCCAGAGTATCAAGTCGATTATTATGAATGGGTCAAACTCTGTATTTGTAGTCTTGTAATGTGTAATTCATAATATCCCAAATAATATGTTGACAACATGAAACTCAGGGTGAACTTGAGCCTACATTCATTCGAAATTCATAATTCCATGCGTGCAGTAGCTCCTTTGCGCCAGTCATGCGGAAAACTTTTGTTACAATGTTAAATAAACGAGTTTCCGTTATTGTGATTAGTACAAAGGTAAAGGCATACACATCTGCTTTTGCATTCGCTAAAGACTCTGCACTCAAGAATGCTGCGCTTAGAATGCTGCACTCAAGATAACAATCCCAAGAGCTTGCACGCTAGAAATCCTATTTTCAGCTTCATTCGAAATAATAGAGCCTTGCAACTGATGCCACAAGCTATTTTTTAAGGGGGTACTAATTGGGTATAACACTTCTTTATGCACCTGCTAGTTGTAGAAGACACTGATTTATGTATCGGTTGGAACACATATAAACCTCATACTTACTTGCAGTCTAGTCTCAGTCACGACAGAAAACCTAGAGTAACTTAAATATACTCTTAACTTGGAATAGGAATATGACTAGGTAAACCTGCATTCATTTTATTCTACTATACCTCATTTTGGTTTATCTTTAAACTTCGAATAAAAAAGATCAGAAGTATATTTCACTGAAATAATAAAAGAAGCTAGGTAATTTGCAGTACTTTGAAGTGTGAACTGATACTGGTTTAACAAACAAAAGAGGTACCTGCCGAGTTGAAGGTTATTCGACGGTAGAGATGATCAAGATCTGACACAGGAGTCTGATCTGGCTATCCTACACTTACGTCAAATTTCCAAACCACGTGAAAAACAAATTTCATCACAAGTAAAACTCGTAATTCCGGGAGTTTACGCAACCATAGTCGTGACATGTATCCCATATGCTATTGATTTACTAAGGTACTTGTGAAAATATCAGGGCATCTACTCTGATGCAGTTATATGGTTTCTGAACTTCTTCATGAATATGATTAGAAATATTACACACTTTTAACAGTTTCGTTAGCAAGGGACGCGTGATATACTGTATGTTAACAACGAAAAAAATTTCACTACTTAGGGATGTAACCGGGCAAAAAATTCAATCAAGTCCATCACATGTAAAAACTCACAATCCATGTGACTTCTACGGCGGAGTAGCACAAAAATTGTCTCCATTACTGAGAGTCAGACACGGCATTGACTAAGGCTGAATCCTTAATGAAAAGGGCGTCTTCTGCTACAAATGTTGATGTAGATCCTGAAGCCATGCCTCTCGTAGCTTCGTTCGACGGTTCAGACTGAAACGATGATGACTTAGAAACAATGATGTTCTCCTTATTTGAATCACACATTGGATCATCATCTGGAGGTATATTACTACGTAGCTTCATGGCTAACGAGAGGTCCTATGCAAACAAAAACGAACCCATCCTTGTTGAGGTATTGATAACTTTCACGAATGAAATTAAAAATTTATTAAGATCTAAAGTAAAGTACCTGAAGTATTTCTGTCTCCTTATCTTCGACCAGTTTAAATATTTCGTTGAAGGTCATGAAGTGTGCAAACACACAGTTAAGGTGAGCATGAATACTTAATAACACAATTTCTTTGAAGTGACTATGGTAGATGTGAGCGATAACGTGAAACATCAGCCGGCATATTTTCTTTACTATGTCCTGGAACGAACTTGGAAATGCATTAGCTGAAAGCAGAGTACAGCGGTAACATTAGAGTGTGCCACGAGTCGTTTGAATGCTGAAAAATTGTTAGAAATAGTTACAACCCAATGAACTTACTCGACTTGGTAGGGAATAGCGACTCATCATTAATAGTTTTCTGAATAAAAGTCATAACGTAATCTATATACTGAGGTGCTGCGACTTTGACTTTCTTTCCACGCTCGTCGAACCACAGGTACGTTCTAAAAACAACACGAAATCATTGTCAGCATGGGTAAAGCCTAAAAACTGTTTAAAATACCTTATTTTGATGGCTCACCTCATACAAGGACCGGTCATATCAGGGCAACTTGTAGGAGTACAAAATTCGGATATGGTGCCATAAATAAGGTTCACATGGTCAAATAATGCAATAGCTAAAACGAAAATTAAAAATTAGAACCACCTTCTTTCTTTCGATTTTTAATGAATGCACTTGCACCATAATCTAGAGCACTTACTATGTGACGCCATCCACTCATTTTTCTCGAGTCCGGGAGGCATCCCCACTAACCGTATCAAGTCAGTCTCATTAAGATGTCTCTCTAAAAGTGCCGATTCTAAATACAATTTTCCTTCGTCGTTGCCCGTGCCAACGCTCGAAGACGGTCCGGAGCCAGCGTCTTTGTCTTTCCGACGGGCCTTCCTGCAAAAAACATACAGACGTATTTATTTACTATACTTGGTTTTCCCCAAGCAGACTACTACCAGCAGTCAGGTGAATTCACCCAGCTTAAAATGTTACTCAAAACTCCGTTTCGCCTTGAACAATAAGACAGCGTGTTGCAATATGCTATATTCTGTCGCTAAACGAGCCTAGTGCTGTACGAATTCCTTTAAAATAACTTGTTTTTTTTTGTGATTGGCTGACTACTACAAACAATAACCTTTGGAATTCCAAAACCCTAGAGAACAACATTATGATCATAACCCTAATGGATAACCCACCCGACTGGGCACACAGTTAAAATAAGAGATTCCAAAGTGTCCGAAAAAATTTTCATCAACCCGTCAAGTAGTTTGGCTTGAACTTCCATGGCGAACGCTTTTGAGTTGCTGGCTACGGTTATAGACGACGGTGCAGATCGACAATAGCCTAAAACCATGCTGTCAAAAAAGTACTGCTTTTCTTCGCGAAATGGTTTAAGATTTTTGTTCGCACTCTCGGAAGGTTCTACACGCACGAAAGTAATGTTTGGCACAGAAGTTGCAGGAGCAATGCTGCCATCGTCAAAGTCAGATGAATCACAGTAATAGGATAGACGCCGGTTTTCTGGAGCCTTATTCTGAAGACTTCCACAACAAAGTCTTGCAAGAACCTCTGTCGCGTAATCCAATAGCCGCGACATGTAAGAAATTTTCATACATGAGATTCGAAGAAAACTTTACAAGGGGTGGAGTAGTAGGAGTGGAATCCAAATTGGGTTTGAGTGCACTAAAACACTATATCGCAGAAATTAGCGCATGAACGCTCGCAGGAAAGACAAAACAAAACGCACAACGATCTGTATTTCTACAGACTTTTACTTTGATAATCTTCTTTTTACTCCAGTTTGTATTTCAGCCATCAAATTGAGCTAGGAGTTGTATCGACGGCAACTGGATCAACTTCATAGAAAGCACAGACTCTTTACATCCACTGACAATTTTCACTAAACTCACTTTATTGAACAGTTTAAAGCAAATTTCTAGCAGATGAATTTGCTGTTATCTGCTAATTCGACTTCCCAACCAAAGTGGAAGGTTTCGAGCAAGTGAAAAATTAACCAATACAACCATCACACGGTCTTCCAGGAAATGCACGAAAGGTAAATCCATACTTTCAAAGTTAAAAAAACAGTAGTAGTATGGTCTTATTGGTACCGTGCGAAAATGTTTTTTTCTACAGCACCTGGAAAATAAAAGTGCCTTCCGTACTGATATCCAAGTCTATATCGACGTGCACACTCCCAGTACTGAATCCGGTCTCAAACTGAATAATCTATTGAATTGTCTCATCGGTCCGTTGCGCCGTATGCTGTGAAAACGATGCAAATTAGATACTAAAAGGTGCTCGTACCACCTCTCATTTACTTCTAAAGCGTTTATCAGCATTAAGTTCCATTTGCTTCAGTAATATGCATTAGAGCATCTGCCAGACCTAGTCAAGGTAGAGACCATGCATAATTTCTGCATAAGCATATGATAAACAAGACTAATCTAATCAAACTGAAATCGTAGCCAATGTCATGGATTAAGATCTAGGCAGCAATTGGTGTAGCTGTTTCAACCACTTAGGCATCGCTGTGCAACATGAGCCTTCAGCCAAACCATGGTCACAGTGTAATTTACTCAGGTGCTGTGGTAAAACATTTTTAGCAGCTTAATGCTGGCATGACTCATGCCAGTAACTACTAATTCTCCTCCGCCAAACTCTGAACAGTTGCATTGGACCGAGGTGATAACTAGTCAGCTAATAAAGCACGCACATTAGTTCAAGACTAAAAGACTACCAGTTCCGTTCTTTTGCTCATCCTCGCTTAACCGTATTCGCATAATCATCAGCCGATCATCTTTATCTGGACTCAGATCCACACTGCTTCTGTGGAACAGAAATGGTTGAAAGGTAAGTACTACAATCATTTTTATGAACGTATACATATGTATTCCAGCTCATACTATTTGACAATCTCAATCTCTAAATAATCTCGCACACTTGGTCCTACGGGAGAAGGCTTCCTTTTACAATTGCCTTTTACAGTCTTTGCTAGAAGAAATGAACTACACGTCTTTAGAGAATTTGCAAACAGTAATAATTAACAGCAATTCTCTTCGAAATGAAAAGAGACGCATAACATCAAACAGAAACCTCTCCATTACTACAAGGCAGATCAGACTTACTTTACATTTGCTCCTTTTGGGCCGTTATTACCCTACTACGCAACAAGTTTATTCCATCCTCTCCCTGTCCCAGCAACGTATTCCCACACTGGTTCACCTTAAGCTAAGCAACATTGACGGTCAAATCTGAGTATCGGCAACGCAATGGCGCAATATGCACACTGTGAGCAGCACACATCGTGCATGTTTTATCCATCTGACCTATTATGTATCTCACGAGGAGCGCAAAAAGGTCTACGTCCGGTTCTCTCCTGATCTCCTTCGTATAGTTTTGCATTAAAGCACCTAAGCTGTCTGAATACCGTAATTTGCAAAGTTTACAGCCTCTTCTGTGACCAACTTTCTTTCATTAACATGCAAGTTCCTGTACCAGCCGGATACGTGCAGGCGGATGGGTGCATCGTACAGCCTAGGTGCTCATAATTCATATCTCTATCTATCACAAATCTTCAAGAGTGCTTCCTCCATAACTTCCGTGATCTCTGGCATAATTATAGACATGAAACAATAAACGAAAATCATTTTTGCAACCCTATTCAATTTAACTTTAGGAGTTCCAGGAGCGCATTGCATTCACAAATTCATTCTCTTTTGTAAAGTATCAGTATCACAGCAACAGGGCTTAAAATGCTTTACAAAATCAGAGCGATTAAATTTTGCCATTCATTCCTTCGCATATTAATCTTATATTAATTCTGCTGTATTTTTCAATGTTTTTCTGCATTTTGAGCATGGCTTCGTTACTCTTCTTTAGATAGGGGTCATCAAGAAAACGAAGGGCGATAAAATTGTACACCCTTTTATATGGTTCACTCAGAAAATACACAGCTAAAAGTGTGCGCACATGATTTACTTAGTAGCGGAACTTACCAGGGCCACGCAACGACGAAGTACAATCTTCTGACAACACAGCCACAGGTAACAACAATTTGAGATAAACCACGAAGGACAATATAGGACTGTGTGAGAGAGCTTGATGATTTAATTGCCCTTTCTTGAATTTTTGGTACGAAATTATGAGAACTTGTCCTTCTAACACGTAGATGATAGCTTCCTTTGCTGCACATAGAATCAACGTTTTGAATGGGCTTCTCAAAGTTTTTCAGAGGTGTTACAAGAAGAACCATCTTCTAGACTACTAGCGTCATTTCCTCATACTCAACGCAGCAAACTTGCAAAGGTCTATTCGTAGGATTTTGTCCGCCAAGTTGTCACTCATTCCAAACTAAACTAAGCTGAATTAAATGCACTAATGGAATGGTCTTGTCCAAATCCTGTAAAAGAATTTCATTCGCGAACAATGGACTTATGGGGAAGCTAATCGGCCCAACAATCGAATCCGTTAAGTTGCTCAGATTTTACGGTTTGGTAACTTAGCGTTTTTTTTAATTCTAACCTCAGGTATTAACTGATACACCACGTTTTTCAGTAGACAGCAAGAGGACGATACTTGTAAACCTCAAGATTATTATTCGTGCTATACATCCTCGAGAATAAATTGAGTCCAATTGCAGTCGAGAAGACACTGTTATTTCTTACCCTTTCACTTCCCACTAATACACATTTTGCAAGCCTATTCTCCACAAGCTCCTCATGTGGAAACGGAGTACCTAGCTAAAAGTCCATGTGACCGTAGTTCTCCGTTGGAAAATTTTACTTGATGTTTTCAACTAACAGTTGCAAGTTTTGCACCCTTACTGCGTTCTAGACATGCGCCAATACAGTGTCCCTGGTCGTTTAGCATCAAGACGCAATTTTCTCCTACGACGACGGCATAACCACGCCTCCAAAAGCCTCCAGTTAAATCGCGTGGTGTCTTTCCTTAAGTATCTTGCGTCACGGAAATCACTTTCATTCATACACCAGTTTCACTGCGTAAAAGGGTAAATAAACTTCTTCAGACGACGCGCAGTGTTTTTGTTAAATTACGCTTTATGTTCTAAACAACTATTCAGACTGAATGTCAACAATACAGCCAGAAAAAAATCCGCTTTTTCCTTTCAACCTTCGCCGGTGTCGACGTTTAAGCTTGTCTTACACGAGTTGCTAAAACCCACGAGTATCTAACTAGAATCACCGACATTCTTCTACAAATCTTGTGCATCTTTTGGGGATGATAGTGGGATTAGAGTTCACAAACGGCCATCTGGTTCTGGTTGCCACATCATGATAATGATAACATAATACATGAAATCGTTTTGTCATTCTCAAGGAATAAGTTTTACTCATGCTGACTAACACACATCTATTACAAGATGAAAACCTTAAAGTTTTTAACAGATCAGATTTAGCAATTTTAAATTGCATGTTGTACAGCTATTATTCCCCTGCCATGTAGCGGTTCTAATATCTACGATTAACAACATCTATCTTGAATCCTATCTGTCATGCTGCAGAACGATGGGACGGGTAAATGAACATATGATAGCTGCAACAGTCACTAGCGGCAGAACTACGCTCCCACTGCTATACTTCAGTTACCCCACCTTCACATCCAGGATTATCCTTTTTGCACATGATGCAATTCAAACCGCTTCCTCTTTCCGTCTCCGCTCCTTCTCATTGTCTCGTGGTGCAAAAGCTTCAAATAACGGGGCTTCAAGCTTTATTTTTCACGCAAGAAACGCATGACAGCCTCACAGACCAGAAACATCTCTAAGGAAGCAGAGGATAAGCAGACAACTATGCAAATGACGTTAATTTCACGTTGCAGAGAATGTTGCAGCTCAAAATTATACAATACCTCAAACTCAGTCTCCCAAAACCATCCCATTATTCTTGGCAACTGGTCTAGGTACTTCGCTCTTAAGCTCAACGAAAGGTTTTCCATTCTTTTGTAAGAAGATGCGATCGCCTGTTAAAAAACTGTGTTTATGCAACACACTTGCGACAAACCCTTTTCTTCCTATAAACGACAGGGCGATACTCAATTATTTGAGCTTCATACATGAAGTTTATCAGCCCACAAGAAGAATACATGTTTTATCATTTATTCTGACAACTAAAATAAAGTAAAGTACTGCAGCGGCAAAGCAAACAATCCGAACCAAAAACGGTTACCTTTCTGACCTCATTTTATTCAACCTATGTAATTGTATTATTTTTCATACAAGAAACTGATTTATTCTTGGCCCATCTGCTTGGTGCGATGAAAATCGACAACACGATACTTGGGGCATCAGCGCATAATGCCAATATTCTCAATATAACTGCACTTTTGCAAAAAAGCACTGCCCCTTAAAATTCAACGCCAAAGCACAAATTCCATCTGTGCGGAGACCTGGTTTGCTGGTTTACGTAACCAATGGTTTCCGCAGTGCTTATTACAGGATTCTCTTCTTCCGTTCACTTCGCAAAATTAACACAGGATGTTGATCCGGTTCTCATCGGAATTCTTTCACCATTAACCTGAAAATGAATTTGTTTTCCTGGTGCAGCACACAGTTGCGCACATGCTCAAAACTCAATACATGACCCACATACAATTCACAAAAGTCGTAAAGAAGAAAACAGATTTCTCTGAACGACGACCCGCCGTTTCAAGATAAATTCTTACGGTTAGGTGTTGCATCTGCTACCTAATATCTAATTGCTTTGAACAGAAATATTGTTGATGCAGATGCCTCTAAATCTCTGGATTTGAATCAAAAAATCAAGTCTTAACACTCTAAAGGCCTGACTAGAGTTGGTCGGATACATGATGTTTCCGAAAGTTTTACATAGCTGAGACATTTGACTGTCCATAGTTCCCGTTTAGCCCCATGTTAATTTAAAACTGCGAGCCTCATCGGGTACTGAATCTCTATAGTAACGATGTGAAACTTATCGTAAACGATATGTTTCAGACGAACTCTAGTCAGGCCTTAAACAGACTGACATAATGCGTATGTATGCATCGTGCAATTTGCAGCCTGACAAAATATTAACTTCATTTCAATCAAGCATTGATATACTCCAGATATCTATGTTTCCTGGATTTCGTTACTGACGAGTAAATAATGTTTGCATGACAATTGATTGGTCAAACGCAATTTTGACTAGAATGAACCCATCTAATGACATTATCGAAACGGACAGAACCGTGCGTTGTGTTTACCTTGCCGTTCCTTACATTCTAGACGTAAACCAAGAAATTATTATTCCTGGTTGGTTACGAAATGGATTTTACATTTAGTAGAGCATGATATTCCAAAAACAAGTATATATATAGAGAATGGAGATCGCAGCTGGATGGATTAGCATTGGATTTCCCTCAAGGACAAAATCTGTAGCTCTGCTCACTCGATGCCTTTAAAGAGAACAGGATATTTTTCATAGAAAAGGATTTGATCCGTGCAAGCTTACAGTTGCGCTCAGTCAGTTCTTAGAACAACTTGGTCGACTCTTGACCTACACAGTTCTGCAGGCAACCAGAACTACTAGATCTGCAAGACAACCAGTCCGCTCGGTCTACCACGAAATTAAGGTAGCTTTCCGCCTGTTTAGTCGTTTACTCTCTTGAATCTCTGAAATCCGCCACTTGCAGTAACACTTAAGACTGTGACTGTACACGAATGTACAAGCGAATAAAAACAAATTAAGTCCTAATATTGACCTGGCATACATATAATGTAACCAAATCCGAAGCAGTAACCATTACACGATAGAATCGTACCGCCTAAAACTTTAACATTCTACACCAAAGCCAGTTCAAGCTTTTTATGTTATATAGGTCCACGACGTTCATCTGACTAAAATTCGCCAAAATTTTTCGACATTATTACAAATACCTCATAGCCCAAAACTAGTAACTCTAACTAGTAATAGGGCTAAAATAATAAAATACGCGACAGGCTTACTGTTAGCGCTGACTCAAAATCCCTGACTCATAATCCTGATTTCGATACCCATTGAACTGACAAAAAAGCTATTTCAATTTCAACATTATAAGCTCTACGGAAAAAATAGAACTTTTCAAAACGATAACTTCAACCGAGAAAATGCATAACCATACTTGGTATAAGAATTCAAGACTTACCAGACCAGATTGATCACAAACATTCTGTTGAGCTCAAAATATTTCATTGAGAGTAAACGCAGTGACTCGAAGTCGTCACGTCACAATAAAATTTGCCGCATACTAAATTGAGAACACTACTGGTTCTCTGAAATACACTTCCGATGATCTCAAATTCATAAAGAGTGAAAATATGAAACCGTTTGTAGCATCTCGAAATATTTTACCTAAAATCCATTACTGCGACTGGTAAGTTAACAATGTTACATCACATCACATTAACGAAGCATACTTCAGGCACCTTCCATTTCTCATTCCTAAATGCAGGAAATGATGACTTGAGGGCACAAAAACACACATGCTTTTCGCAGTTTAGCCTACGTTGTACGAACACCTGATCATTCAAAAACATTTCTTACACCTTTTGGAACACTTCGCTTAGCTTTATACAAGATGAGATGAAGTCTTGGCTGCTCACATGCCTTTTCACGACTGCACACAGCAAACGTTGTTCGCCAAGAAATCTGCTACATCCTCCTACGCTCTCAGACGCAAATGCAGAAACTTGTTCATGCTACTCTTCCCCGGAATCTGATGTGCATTACCACAACAGTTGTGCAGCGTAACTTGTATTCTGTTATTCGCAACGGTTATGTTTCCCTCTTCGCATTCCACATCAGTCTTTCTGCCCTCTATTAATGCTATGGACCTTTGCTGACTAGTGTGTCAGCAAAGAGAGGTTTCAAGGGATGGTAGTGCCTGAAGGCGATGCCAAAACTTACTCAATCAACTTCAAAGCCCAATATTTAGTACCCCAAATAATAAACTTGAAGAATTTTGCAGTAGCTTTTCCACACTTTAAGATTACTGTTAAATCGACTCAGGATAATTGTTAGCAGGATGACAACCGGTCCAGATACAAACCGGTAATTACCTGGACCTTAATTTTCAGGGCACTTGATAAACGAGTGCTTGACTCGTTTCACTTTTTTACGCATAGCCCTCTGAACGTTCAACGTGACAAAAAGAGATTCCGACTTTTCCCCATATAACCCCTTTTGTTGAGGATTGCAACTTTGATTAAATACATATGGTTGAAAAAATGTAAAAGTGCTACAACATGTTTCTTGGATTCGTGCTACTGCTATCTCATTTCTATGTGCTACCGAAAATTCAGCTTAGTAAATCGTGAAACCTTTCAAGAGCCTTGCCAACCATGACGCAGTTTGTCCAAAATTCAATTTGGCAACATGTATCCGGGAGCTCATATACCTCCCGAGTCGGGCCATACAAAAAGCCATCTGTGTCATGGAAACCCTTCATGTTAATATATTAGTATGTGAAACTAGATAATAATCTTGCACAACTCTAGAATGGCTGGTTCCGACTTTTACAGAGCACTTAACTTCCATCTTGGAGTCAAGATCGCCTATGCACCTATCATAATTAAGAGGGTACGATGACGGCAATCGTAAACTACTCATGAAAATCCACGTCAGAATTGACGAGAATAAGAATAGAAGCACATCGCCGCTGATCCCGATGATATCTTTTCTTACCGTTACAAGGACATTTAATGCTGTAAGCTAGAACTAGGACAGCTTTAGGAGGAAACTTTACAATCTATGACAAGGAGAATGTGTTTCTGCCAAAACTTTTTTGCACGCTATACCTTAGCTGAAATCTAACCAACGATCCGTGCCTAGGGCAATTGTGGAAGCTCAGCTACGAAACCTGCAGTGCGGACTTCGACTTCATACTTGATTTCTAACATGACGCATACACTACTGTGGATTCATGTTTAGTGGAATCAACACATCGAAATCGTTTCCAGATACCAAATTTTAGAAATACTCTAGCGTTCTTTTTTGCAAACCAATAATCTTGAGCAAGAAATAAAAATGGAAACGAACTCCACAAAAGAACTTCATTCTAATAAAACCAAATATGCTTTACTAATGGCTTCACTTACTGCTAAAATTCCTGGAAAACAAGCCATTCCCTAAATAGATAGAAGGAAGCGTAATCATTAGATAAAACTTACCCCATAAACCAATCCACGGTGTCGCGGAGGTATTCCGGTAACCTATCCAGCTTGATAGATTTCGGATGAAGCTTCTAGTCCGCAACACTTTATTTCTACAATGACGGTGTTACAGCACGGAGTTTTGTATCACAATGAACTTTTTCTTCGGCCAAAAGACCCGATTTGCACCTAAAACATAAAAGTCAATTTCAAACGTAGATATTTATTTTCCAGCTTTTGCGCCCTAAATGACTGAGCGATAGCTCAAACAAGTCTGTTTATTTTCCTCAGAGCAGATACTCATTATCGCCATAGAATTGCGGTCTAAGAATTAAGCGAAATACTGACTCCCACTACAAGCAGTGGGGATTAGGTTTAAAGCTATATATATATCTAAAGTAGCATTTTGCAGGGAATCGCAGTAAAACGTTCCATTTCACGTACTGGTTGTACGACGTCGATACGCGTATGTCACGTCATAAAATGCCATACTCATACTCTGTTTAGCTCAACCAGGACAATTGCTCTCAGTCGTCTCGTGTGTGGCCCTTCTACTCCTTCACCGTACGACAGATACTACAAAACGTAATATACCAACGAAACGAAATGCGGGCATCAAACTCGAGGGAAACAATTTGAAGGACAAATAAGTCATTATGGGAACTGATTTCTATCGTATCATCAAATGCTTTCCATAAGACACTCAGCAGACACAGCGAATTTACTGAAATAAAACTTTGCTACGAAGTAATAAACGTAGCAAACTAGACGGGTCGTCGAAATTCAAGACTTGAGCACTTTTTCGTCGCATTAGAGATGCAATTAGATATGAATAATGAATAGTAGTTTCAAACATAATCGATCAAATTAATTCAGCGACAAATGCAGGTATTCGTCTTTTTAAATTATCAAACACAGGAGTATCTGAGCGCTGATCACACGGATTTTCCTTTCACTTGGTCAACATTGCTTGCTGAAGCTGTATCAATTGCTCTGATTTTCCGTCTTTTTAATTAATTATTGTGCCCTAAACTATCTTTTGTACGCCACGTGAGAACAAGCGCACCTTGTAACACTGTAACACTTAACCTTTAATGATATTATCGCAAGCTGTGAAATCTGAATTGAAACGTGCTAAACAGAGATGTCAATGGGGATACTTTTGGACAATTAAGAGTTATCTCCGACATGACAATTGATCAGAAAATTATCTGACAACAACAAGAGTATTTACACTCACCGCTGGATTAATATTCACGATCGCAGGCTCTCTGAAGACATTAGCCGTGATTATTGGCGTTGTTCACTTTATCTAGTGAGTACACAAACTTCGAAGGACTACTGACTTTCAGCAGAAATCTCCATCACTTTCAGGACAATTTTATGCTGTGAATGGATTTATATCCAAGTTACTTCACATTTACAACTGAGAAACAAACTGAAAATTATACGAACAAATTGCACCCGTTGGAGGGTTAGCATTTAAATTGGGCAACAAAGTGTTGAGATCACTGATCAATACATACACACAAAGAGGAGAGGAGAATACACAGCAGATCAGCTGAAATTTTCGCAATCTTTTTGAATTTGCAATATCACATTATAATTCTAGATATTATTGAATTAATCGGATGAAACGAACTTGCTGCACATACTTCCTTAACATTCTTGCAGTGGACTAAATGCTGATTGAAGTCAAGATTCTCTGCGATTTTCTGTAGTTTATGCGCACTGTTTCACCTGGACAATAGAAAATTTTGTCTTGTCGTAATCCAATCAATCGTGCAGACATATCTTGAAAGAAACTTTAGATATGCTCATAGTACTAACTCCGACTTATACACTAGCATATATCCTATCCATGAGGTAGCCTCAGCCTTACATTCTTTTAGTTGGTACACCCCAGAAGCATACCTTAACGCCTTACGCGCAAGCACTGGAGTGAAGGACAAAAGGTTTAAGGTATTGAGTGAACGAGAAGCACCATCTACTGGAAAATTAATCCAAGGCGCAAAATTTGTATAACCGAGAAAGACTTTCATTTTTTGCATAACTCATCGCAATTTTTAATTTAGCTTATTATTACCGTGCTATCTTAAAAGCAAAAAATAGTCTAACTCGCAAAGTTCATACGTAATCGCACATATTCACTGAAGCCTAACCCACCTACTGGATTTTGCGATGGTTCGGTCTGGTATATACACCGGCCGCTTGACACTGCACTGGTCTCTCGTGTGAAGATGGTCCTAAACGGTGAAGTCTCTTCGAAAAATAAATTATAGCGTTGTTTTAGTGCTCTCATCAGACTCTTGGCCTACGTGATAGCTATTATCTTCTCCCTGTCTTTGGTATAGGATCACATGGGTCAAGTCAAAGCTGAAATAGCCATGTGCCACAGGTCTAGAATTTGCTTCATATTGCATCATTCAATTGGGTTGATGCACTCTATGTAGATTGTGTATATGGCGTTGCCTTCAGCGCGTGTTTTCTTCCAAATCTAGCCGGGTATCGAAGTTGTCAATGATTTACCATTATTCACGATAAGCTAATGTTTCCGTAGCTTATTCGCCTCTCTGTGCTCCAGCGTTTCCCTTTTATTATCGAGACATGTGGTCGGAGTTTGCAATTAAGTAGACGTGAAGATCAATGACGGAAACAAATGATCCAAAACAACTTCTCCCGTGATACAGACTGCTACAGAAAGCACAAGATTTTCTTACATTAGGTCTACGTAGCCTACGTACAAGCTCCAACAGTAATGAAGTTTAGTGGTGCTTTATGGACTGCGTTATCAGCGGTTCGTCATGAATTTTTGGCCAGTAACAGTGGTAAAGTTCTGCTGAACTATGGGGTCGTCGGGAGAAGATTGCCCGAAACAACGGTGGGCCTGCTACGATATCCGAGCCAAAGCGGTTTACTACGACATGGATGTGAATCATTCTCATTAGGGGTCTATCGCGGTAACACGGGGAACACAAAGTCATCTCTTATGCCTGTTAAGTTGGCTTCCGCCTTAATCGGCCGACTGAACGGTACTGGTGCCCTATCTTGGGAGCCAACAAGACATGTTTCCCAAACTGTGACCTCTAAAAAACGGACAAAGAGGAAAGCGGGAAGCAAAGTTATCATGGATGAGTTCGGAGTTCGTGGTTACGATCACCATCATGACGAAATGACCTTTCCGGTAGTAGCTTACGCAACATGTAAAGAGCTTCAGCTCGAAAAACTTCGAATGGGTCTGATCGAGCAAGGGCTGTACATACCTACAGAATGGGGAGAGGGTGAGCAACTATGACCTAACCAAAACATTGTTGGAGGGCGGACACTTGATAAGATGAACCTATAATGAAAATCGTGTTTTTAGATCTAAATCTGGAAGATGTTATCCACTCAACCGCCAAATACAGTGTGGGAGACGAGCCGAGAGAAATATTTTTTTTTCGTGATGGTGCTGTTGTCTTTTGGAATGTGCCTGATCTGGAAAGATTTACTGTACTGAAGTAAGACTTGAAAGACGATCCAACGCTTTATATTCTGTTCTTCAAGCACTAAAACGAAACAATATTCACTAGATTTATGAAACCCTATCAAGAGGAAAGCTATAAGGATTATGAGATCATGCAAGAGAGCGAGTACATGCTGTACGCTAATACTGACGATTCGTGAGTTTTACCTAAATCATACGAATATGGTGTCAATTGGCTTGTCATGAAGGTTGTATCTTAGTAATAAACTGTTTTTGGGTCGTAGGGACACTCGTCTCACTCCCAACGGACGCATTCTAGTCGGCTTTAACTCGGACAGAATCAGCGCTACCCTCGAAAAGTACAGCTTCTCAAACGCCATGGCATTATCAGTCAAGCTAGGGATTTGGGAGTCTACTTTAGAAAATTTCGCAGACGGTATTGAGCATGTTACACAGGTATGACAAGTTTTGGGACATCGCTGTACATTTTCAATCGTTTGACTGACTCTGTCATTGAAGTTTAACGAAGTCAAATTTCTTGTAGGAACTGAAAACCGGGAAATCCGTAAAACTAACTCGGAACGAGGTGTTGCAAAAGTCGGGAGAGCTTTTCTCATTACGACACGAACTTAACTTAAACTCGGATCTCCTCGATACTCCTGATTTTTACTGGGAAAGGGAAACTCTTGAAATACTGTACCATAAAACCATCAATTATTTAAGCATCAATAGGCGAACCCAGGTCATGAATGAGAGGCTTAACCAATGTTATGAACTCCTCGAACTGATTCTATCTGTTCTTAATGACAAGCATCACGTGAGATTGGAGTGGCTTATTATTTGGCTAATTACGATCGAAGTCGGATTCGAGATTTGGCATGTATTCGATAATTGGAAGGCTTCGCACGTCGCTGATCTCATCTAAGAGGTCTTACTGTGATGCCTCCTATTTTTTCCAAGTACTGTTTTGATGGAGTGTAATATGGCATTAACATGCCCGTTCGCGAAAACTTCTATTTAAGAAAAAACCGCGTCCTAAATTGTTTCTAACAATCTGAACAACCCTTTATCTTATCATAAATGATGTTTTCAGCACACTCACCAATATGGTTTAATTTTTTGCATAAAAACTCCGGTACAGTTTCAATACTCGTTAATATTATGCTTATTTCTTTTTCATAAATAAATATATTGAAAGTGCTTACTTCTTGTCAGTAGTAGTTCGATCAACTATGATATATTTACAAATAACTAAACAAAACCCTTAAAACTTAAAATGATTCTACCGATAAAGTTCCCATTTCTGGACTCTCAAAGTTTAAGTTAACTTGCAGCATTTAGATTTTGAAACCGCATCACCGCGGTACTTAAGCGAAAGGTTAGTCGAAGGATACCCAAAGGTACTTAAGTATGACGATAAAAATAATATAAGCTTGAAATGAATGCGCCTTCAAAATGTATCAGCTAGTTTTGGTACGTTAACTTTGTGGCATTTTTAGGTACCACCCTTACTTTGTATAACTTTCTTTTTAACTTGTTTGGTCATGTAAGCATTGCAGGACTTCTTTGAATATCTACGATTTTTGTTGACAAGACATGAGTACGTAAATGTAGAAACACAGCGCTTCTTGCACTCAAAAATCACGTGGCATGACTGAACTTAATACTAATCGGTTATTACCAGCTAATAAAACTGAAAGGAGTCTATTCGGCGGCAAGGAAACGAGAGTTATTCTACTCCACCCTACCAGTACCTTTCCTCTTGTACGATTAGAAACATTAGATATTGCTAATTATAACATAAAATGGGCGTAGGAGAATAGAACCTGTCTAAACTACATAGAAAATAACATTGTTAGATGGTAACGGCAGGTCAGAGCGTTGTTGGGACTCACAACATGATTGGAAATTCTATCAGATCCATGGAAATCAACTAAGTTAAATGCAACGCTGAAACTGTTAAGTAAAACTAACTTGAGTTCGAGTCCCAAAATTATTTCAGGAGGATAAACTCCATTTTTTCTTGGTATGATATCGCGGCGAAAGGTTCTACTTATCAGACACAACTTCAATTATCAGCTCATATAAAATATCCAAAATTATCGAATATTCCAAAAAGGTGAGAAAGTATAAGACGCCATTACATACACAAAAGTGAAGACTGCTTACTGGGGCCAAAGGTCAGGTAAAGCAAGGTTTTCATGACAAACAAACAAAATGCAGGCGGCACGGGTTCAAAAGTGTCAAAAACTGCGGCATTATAACCTTCAGAATCTCTGGTAGAACATAATATTCCTATTGCTAAGAGCTAGGGTTAAAATTTATGAAAGATTTAACATTCTACTTCTTGTGTTCCAACAAGGGCTGGAACATAACGTGTGATGTACACACACACATGACAAGTATATCCTAGCACTAATTAGGTACATATATACTTCTCTATTCACTAAAAGTTTACAGTCTCCTAAATCGACATATACTTAACAAGTTACGATTAGTATTATATATGTAGCAAAGCCTCAATGGAATTTCGAGGTAACAACATTCTATCTACATCATTGATTTCGAGAAAACGTGAGAGTGATCGATTTGTCCCCATGACGAGTAACTTGAACTGTTCATTTCTTCAGAGCAGGGAAAACGGTACATCTTATCTTGTGAAACGTCCTTAATTTTCCTGCCAATGTAAATATTCCTCCCCGAATTCCAAGGTCGTCTTGACAAGTCGAACTTCCCAACTGGTCCGCAAATGCACATATTTGTAAATAATCTTGCTAGTTACGAAGACTTAAACAGTGGTTGTAGTCCTCAAACCAAAGCTGACAAGGTGTGGTATAATTGCAACAATTTCTGCATATGTATGGGTAGACAGGATCGTCTGTCATGAGTTCTTGGATCGAAGTAAAGCCAGGAAAGCGCATTGTAGCCCTCTAAGACAAACCTAGAGAAAAAAAAAACAACAAACTTGCATTGCTGTTTCATTACAATTAATCATTCATGGACGTCTAGGGAAGTCTAAGAACTCACCTAAGTACGTCTGCAGTCAATTGAGAGTCTAGCGGGTGTTGCTTAGCCAACGATTGTTGTTGCAGTAAATCATCCATGTTATGAAGCACGCTATGAGAGTGCAAATGGAGAGCCGATTTGAAAAATACTGCACTATTTTGCTCAACAGATCGTTGGGGACAAGATGCCCAGAACCAGCTAGGAAGATCCCCTGCAGGTGCAGTTGATACGTAGTAGCCCAGGGCCAGAGGTTGCTGCAGCACCGTTCCAAAGTCTTCTCCCGGTTCTCCACTTCTTCCCGTCTGAATAAACAATTCATTCTCAAAATAAATAGAATATAGAACTGCAGCCTTTCATGTACAGAGATATTATTACCTACAACGAATATCTTAAAATGTATTTACGTACCCTTCCTTGAGAACCAGATTGAAACCCAGGAGATTGTCTACCAGATGCGCCTACACCTCCAGGACTTCCTGGTTGCGAAGCAGAATCTCTTCTCGGGCTCCCAAGTGGACTTTGACCACCAGTTGCGTTGTCCTCCCATTGACCAAAAATATCATTGAAGTCCTGTAGTGCAAGGGAGAAAAACAAGGACAATTACATTGAGATACTCTTAAACGGCTTTAGAGTACTAACTGCAACTGTGGGCAGTTTTTGAACGTACCAGTCCTGCGGATAGACCTTCATCACCGCCCATATCATCACCTTCCATCCCTAAAAACAGATCGTCGTCTTCGCCTGGGTTTATATGCTCGGCTTGGAATGTTGTTTGTGATGACTGAAATAATCATAAGGTACGAATTATTAAGATTTTCCCAAATAGTCTGAGCCAATCATGCGGATGCCATACTTTACAATCATTCCAGAAACCGGAAAACCTAAGCAATAACTTTACCTGAGTAGTAGCTGAAGTTGGGAAAGCCATCACATGAGTGCACGATATATCCTGCGGAGTAGATAAGGTAGATGATGACCCACCACCGGCGTTCATACCAAATCTCTCATCGGGTGTGAACTGATCTGGCATCAAACGTAAGCAACTGTCCGGCTCTAACGAAACTAAACAAGCTGACAAGACACAAGGACAGTCTCCTGGACACTGTAGCCCGCACTGACGACAAGAATCACGCAGTTGGTTTGATGCTCTCAGCAAACTCTTGCGACTAAGCAACGAGCTCCACGACTCTAACTCTCCGTGACCCACACGACCGAGCCTACCGACAACGAGTCTCCATGGATGTACACCAGTCGACATAAGGCCAAGTATGAAATCCATTAGTCTATGAAGCCCATGTTTTCGGGCTGAAGCTTTCTTTCGTCTTGATCTATTTGGGACATATATGCTGATTACGGTTGTTTCGAGAAGCTCTCCACGTTCATCAGTAGCAGAGGCTAGTAGCCAACGATGATCTTCAGAAATGCAGTACGCTACATATAAAACAGAAGAAGATGTGGGACTGAAACTAGGTCCAACAGTCAATCCGTTCCCACTGCTAACCATCCCGCCCACTGAGTGTCCTGGCATACCAGCAACCCATTCCACCCCTTCCGAAATCTTTTCCTTAGTTGGGGCTAATACGTATGGTGGTGTATACAACTTGTACGAGCCTGATTTCTTGTCCTATCAAAAAATCGTTTGATCAAAAACTGTGCACTTGTCACATTATATTGATTACTATCACGCGCTAGGAACTACGTCTCGCCGAAGACTTACATCTTTGGTTTTTTGGAACAATTCTCCAGCTGCAGCTGGTCCGAAACCCGTCAAGGACTTAACGTTATTTTGATGAGATACGACTCTCCGGCACTGTGAATAAACTGTCAATGAGAGATGTCGAAGTTGGTCATTTTTTAGTTTAGCATCGAATAAGTGGTTCCCCAGGCTTAAGATGTCTTCCAAGGATACGACCTTCAAAAACCATTCAGCCATTCACATATATAGGTAAACAGAATGCGACATATTTTTCTCAACATATCTAAGATGTCGGCGCCATACCTGCACAGAAATGTTGTTTCTGATGTTTTCTGGGAGCAAATTCAGAGTAGACGCAAAGCATCTCAGCAATCCTAAGTTTGCCATCCTATGAATACCCAATGCAAAATTAAGCGTGTAAATTCTTGAATAATGCTTCTGAACTAAAAGCGCGTGTGGCATACCTATGCACATCTTTATTGTCGACGGAAAACCCAAAAGGATCTACTAGATATACAACTAGTGCTGGCGGCTCTCGCTCGTCATCCTCCAAACATTCTTGGACAGGAACTTCTTTCGTTGGTGCTTCCGTTTCTATGGACGAAATAACAACAGAACATCAAATTTGCAAACCTCGCAACAATCGAATGAATACTCAACACTTAAAAACTCAAAAAACCGAGCATTCATGCAGTACACAACATTTTGAAAAACACACCACAAGAAAAAGATGTATCCCTTACCAAATTCTGCTTTTGGAGTGGAGGGACCTTGTCCAGGATTCATGGAAACAGGAGCATCAGCATTAGGAGGTGGCATTTTCGGTGAAGGAGTAGGACGATCACGATGCTGTGAACTGTGGCTTGCGTTGTCGAATAAATGCTGATCCAAAGAAATATTTGCCAATTGAGGTACCAAATGATGCCGACAGACTTGGGCGTAAAGTCGTAGCACTGCAGCTGTAGGAATATCTGGAAGTTTAGTAAACCATTCGTCAACTGGTTCAGATGAGAGTTTAACAGCAGCACTTTTCCCGACCCGCAGGATGCCATCTCGTAATACTTTCGTTATTGGGCTGTGTTTACCCAGCTGACAGGTCTACAAATGGATGGAAAGATCATCAGGATTGTATAAAAATTGATAACGTTGAGACGGTAGCCCATTTATGAAAAATACGCATGAATGTAGGTTTACTGACCTCATAAACAGTTGACAGCTCACGGAAAAAGGTTCTGACCTTAGACAGCACGTATTCACAGTCTGGTGACAATACAATGTAAGCAACATCTCTGGGGTAGCCATAGGGTTCTAAAGAAAGCTTCTCCCAGAATTTGATTGCCAAAGGGCTTAAAGCAACAAAATCTTTTTCAGATCCAAGAAGTATTGAAGGTATCGGCTGCGGCTCACATCTAACGTCGGTACCTGTGTTACCAATAATGCATTAATTTAGAGTAAAATCCGCTCCGTCATTCTTGATTTGATAGAGCAATTAAGACTACCTCTGCCTGCAAGCCTATGGAACTGTCTCCATGTCAAAGGCCCTAGAACAGTGAATTGCGCATCCCATGCTTTGGCATGAACAGCCTCTTGCAGCAGTGGAAGAAGCATTCTCATTACTTGCATCACATCCTGAAATTCATTAATGCTGTTAGTGTACTTCTCCTACCAAATGATACTTAACCTTTAAATACTACTTTTTGCGCCGTACCTGGCTGGCCTGGGGCCCACGTCCCCACAGGTATGGCCACTGATGCATTATGCTCTGGTTGCTTTTTAATGGCATAGCATCTTCTGCTGAGCGAGACAATACACCTTTAGCTTCAATCATGACAGTTCTGCCATGCTCTAAAGCAATTAGCGCGGCTCTGTTGCCATCTAAGTAGTCCAAAAAATTGTGCATAGTCTCCATCCGCCTGTAGTCACAGAAAAAACCTTTAGCCCCATTCTCTGTCTTCAATGCCCAACAAACGAACCTATTTGGCTTACTTATGGTCGACGATGTCACCGGAAAACTTAGAAGCATTATTCTCGTATGACAGGAGGCACTGTTCTCGAAGAAGCTCCAGCAAAAACGCGGGAACAGTGTCCACAATAGAAGATGCGGATATAGCATCTTTGTCTGCACTAAGAGCGGCCATGTCGGGATACCTAGAATCTAGCAATAAAAGGGAAGGCTTCTGTCGATCGTACCATTCATCTGGTAGCAGCACCATAGAAGCTAATGCAGCAGTGGTGATTTCATACTCATCTTCATAAAACAATCCAGCACGATGCGCCAACCTAAGCACAAATAAAATCGCAAATCACTGGTTAGGTGGGAGGCTGTTCTATGCCATTCCAACGCTGTTACAATTAAAAATAGCATTAAGTTTACCGGCGGTTGACACTTGCACTGAACCCACAATTACATCGTACAGGATCTTCTTCTGGAGATGGATCAGGGACGTAAAGCCCTACCTCCGAGCCCCTGATGTTCCCTACTATCTTCGGACCAGCGTTGCAAACGCACATTGTACAGCTATCGAAATTATGATCTCTAAACAAATTAATGACCGAATCTGAAAGCGATAGATTCACAACTAATGCGTGCGCCTCAGATCCACGATTATTAAAGGTAGGTTGAGGTGCGGACTGGGCACTGGATTGACCACTCTGAGAAGAAAGAGGTAGAGCGACCTGAGAGGGTGTGGCTGAGCCAGTTCGCAGAGTCAGGTACATGTTCGACGGCGGGCTTCCTAAATCAGAGGCTGGTCCTAAAAGCAATGAAATGAAGTTATGAGAATAATCCACGTCTCAATCATGTAATCGGAAAATTAAAATAATCGTTATCTCTTACCTCTAATGCCGCTAGCTGCAGGTGAAATAGGAGATAGCCCTGGGCGTAAATGGGGTTGGCTAAAATGGGACAAGTTAGAAGTTGAGGACTGTAAATTGACATTCCTTCCGAGCGATGTGGTTACAGATGGTGTTGTTGTACATTGAGCGACAGGTGCTGAAGATGCTGAGGCAGTTTGCCACGAAGGTGTGTATGTGGAAGTTATGGACAAGGTCAGAGGCGGGAGCTGTTGACTCGGCAAAACGTGCAGTGGGGCATATTTTGAAGATCCGAGCATTTTGCAGACACTGGGCGGCTTGTATACGTAAGACCAGTCCTGCCCATGATTGCGGTTATGAGATTGAGCACTACCGGATTTGGAATACCCTGCATTTGCTTCCATCCTAGACTCGTTTGCGTCATCAGTGGGACTACAATCTGCAGAGTAATTATCGTGTGCCCGTTTGGAATTATCCGCTATACTTTCTATTGCTGACGGTGTTTCCGGTTGCACTCCACTAGGAGACGACACTGGATAGTGTTCGTGAGATGGCGGTGTCGGAAACATTTTGGAAAGTTCTTCAGGTCGAAGAGTTAAACCAGTTTTGGCTTTTATTTGAGTTGACACAACATCTTCTATGCTCCCGGCAGGCTTATTTGAGCCGGGTGGCGTGGGAGCCTGAAACTGAAATTTTTTTACCATTATGATCCCACAAGTAAATTTTAATCAACGACAACAAAACAAGAGCTTACTGTTTCATCGCTTGAGGTATCCGAATTGTCAAATATTTGATCAAGGTCTATCATTGATGGTTTTAATCCTTCGCTTGTAAGCAGATTACGAGGCCCTGATTTGCAGCCATTTACAGACTCTCCCTGCGAAGGGCTTCTTGCTTCATCCTACAGAAGGGACACATACTTCATGAAATCCAGACTTTCACTGAATGAGCTCACGTTTAAGTATTGTCTGAAGTATAACCTTCACATACCTTCATAGTATCTTTTCGCTTACTGCCTAAACCTCGCTGCTGATCATTGTCGAAGTCGTAAGGGTCACTGGGCCGTTTGCCATGATGTCTGTCGTGTGGAACATTGGTTAATATCGATGGAGGTACTTCAGGAATTCTTTTCATTCCAAACCCCCATGTGTACATAGTTGCTGTTCCTCGACCGTCGTTTGTTTTCATACGCTTCACGGGATGGTTCAACCTAATAATTCAAGTTAACTGATGTAACAATGTCTAGCTGTGTAACTAAAATTTTCCTTCTTAAACTTATACTTCAGATAGGAGCGAAAGACTAATAGCGCAATTGCAATCATAGGTATGTCAGCTGAACTATGCAATCATCATTTGTTATGCGTATTTAGACCTAAGTTGTTTCATGAAATTTCTTACCACGCCTGCATCAACGTATCGTCGTAAATGCGATCAGATGGTTGGCACCTGCTCTCTTCTTCTAGCTGTAACTCATATTCTTTACTCGGCAAGATTGGTCTTCGAAGTCCTTTTGCAGTCCAACTTAAGAGAAGTTGAACGCTTGAAACAGGTCCATCGTTTGAGGTTCCAACGCTGGTTGCAGTATTTTGGTTTACGTCAGCAACGGAGGTTGTTTTACCAGCAGACGAAGCTTCACCGGATTCTGCTTTAGCACCATCTAGCCCTGCAGCTACTGCGGGGGAAAATGCCTGTAACAAATTGGAAGAGTGTGTGAGCAGTCGTTATTTCTGGGTACTCCAATCAGCTTAGATGCAGATAAAGCTCTTACTACCTGATTTGATATAGATGACACAGATTTCGGCGCCGTCATGTCAGGAGTAGCTGCTGGTTGTTTTTCGCTCGGTGGTTGAGGACTTAGAGTAGGCATGGCCGGTTCTGCCTGTTGGACAGACGCTGGCTGAGATTTCGGCGTGGCTAGTGGAGAGGGTGCCACGGAGGCCGGCGATGCTCCTATGCCACCGTCACTTCCAAGGCCAACTGGAATGATGCTTCCGGGGCCAGCCTTGTAGGATGGAGGGCCCCCTAGCGGCGTTCCAGGCATGGTATTCACCCTACAGAAATTTCGTGAATCATTAGCACTATGTTAACTTATCAGCGGTTTGAACTAAAACCTGGAATTAAGTTAATTTATCAACTGTTGGCGTAACAAGGGCAAATTTTGTGGTAAACGGAAGCTCAGTGATTTCCTCCTTTAAGAAGTAATCACTAACCTGCTACTAGTAGCTTGATTTGTAGTTAGACTGGCAGCCTCATTACATGCAACCATGGAACCGCTAGTCGTGGGACCAATGGAGGAAGAATTAGCTAAGCAGTCTTCTGCGAAGTCCCACAGATTGCCCCAGCTGCTCAATGCAGATTGCTGTTGAGGGTTCCTTTTATGGTATGTGCTCTTTTTCACTTTTGTACTTCCGCCACTTTTTGTACTTTGACTACTCGCAGTCGCACTATTTCCTCCCATAGTTGTCAGATTCCCTCTGATACTCGATATGGTTCGATTGTTGCATCTGTTGTGATAAGCGTAAACAAAACAAAAAGATGCGGTAGAGCATATCACAATCACAGCACTGAAGGTAGCAATGCAACTAAAGCTGAACTACGAGTTACTGGCACTATTTTCGCACTAGCAGTCAATCATGATTTCAAAAGAAAGCAAGGTTGGAAAAAAGCTATTGTTTGAGCAAATCAAATTTACCTTGAACAGGTGCATATGGATTTTTTGGTTGGATCTACAAAATCCCACTGGCCCACAACTTCTGACGCTGATCCAGTTCCAAAGTTAGACGAACTTATGCTGGGAGATGAATCAGATGCAAACTTTGCCGAACTTAAGATGCACTCTTGCCATACTCGCTCCGGTAGAATTCCCTCAACTTTATCGATCTATAATAGGGTATTTATCATTGTAGGTATACAGAAACACTGAATACTGTTGCAAACATTCCTATATTGTTGACATACCTCCTGCGTGCCAACCACAGATCCTTGAGGTTTATTAGGAGCGGGTCCAGTAGGACAAGCAGCGGCTTCAGAATCAGACCAAGTCGCACACCGACTTTTGGGTGTATTGGTTGAGTTGAATCGTAAGTTGTTGCTATTAGGCTGCAATACTCCTTCCTGAGACAGAACTTCGTCCGTTTCTGTACTAAGAACGTAGCAGGAAGGATAGCGCATTATTACTCCTCCAACCCGTACTTCTACAACTGGAGGCAACCCTGAGGACGTAGATGTTGAGCCCGGTGAGGTACTTGAGGCAGCATTGTTTGGATGCGGTGATGAGTAAGAAGCTGCAGTGCTTGTGGTCTCGTATGAATTGGACTTCAAAACAGCGTCGACTGGGTAGAAATGTTTCCATTCTTCAAGAATTTTATGTGTCCCAGGATCAGTCATCTTATAGCCAACCCCAGTCAAGGAACCAGCGAGTCCATAAGGTGCCAAAATAACTGAAAATCAAGTCAGACACTCAGCCCAACTGAACATTACGTTAAGTCTATTAGTACGGTAATTGTATGCCAAGCATTACCAGGTGCTGGTTGCGACTGCGAGACAGACAGATGAAGTTTTTGTATTCTACGGATAGGAGGATGTTGCCGGACGTCAACGCTCATACAAACGGTGCTTTCGCCATGTACAAAAAACTCAAAGGAAAACGACAGTTGCATCGGGAAACTGCAAGATTTTATAGCATCATATATTTTAGTCAAGTAAACAAATGCATCATTCTCTCAGTTTACATGAGTCGTCAGGAATGAGTTTATGCTGCTCACGCTTTCAATCCTATCCTCTGGCTATCGTCACACGGTTGGATAAACCACTTATCGATGCGTATAAACTCTCTGGTCAAAAGACACCTGCAAGATTACATCAGTATTATGCACAGTCTGATTCCATCAATCGAGCTATACTGAATCCAATGTTACTAACCTTTCAATTAAATTGTGTAACGCTTTAAATAGCAGAGTTCGACATTCATAAGACAAGCCGTTCTCCCAAGATCCGTTGTCACTTTCTAAAATAAATCACATCAGGAAATTTATACCTTCTTAACACAGAAACGCCGCTGAAGTCTTATTGTGAACAGCTAGTTCGTCGGACCAGTACACAAATGTTACATTATGTATGATCTAGAAAATGTTGATTACCTCCTTTTAATAGCTGGGGTGAAACTAAGTTGGTTAAATCAGGATCTTCTCCATACCAGAATATCCAAAGCTCTTTGGGGCCGTTAAGAGATGGATTGTTGTACTGTTGTTGTTGATTATGCATAGTAGCTGACTGTTGTGATGGCATTCCTTGACTATGCGAATGATGTGGAGTACTGGGCTGACCGGGCCTTGATGGATATGGGTTTGGGACATTTAAATGATGATGCGGAGTGGCATGGGTGGCCGGACTCTGGCCTAGGTTTACACCACCGTGAGGTGGCATTAAATGCGCAGATAAATGATGAGGCATGTGCATTTGTACAGACTGGGAACTTGGTAATGATGATCCCGATCCGGGAGTATTTGGTGCATGTTGCATAAACTGAGATGGGTTCAGAGCTGCCGTAGCATGAAATTGGTCATTTGAACTTGCTGCAAATTGATTTTGCTGCTGATTCCTGGTGCTTGGAGACTTGCGCCAAACACACAGGATGTCCGTAGCTAGGCATCGAGCGAAAGACGAAAGCACCGGGTCGTCTAATGGCCCGAAAGAATGGTGGCCATGACCCGATCCCATTAATCCGTCTGATATGAAGCGACGCCATTTTATCCCGCACAAGTCCGTCTGGAAACAAATGTTGATACGGTTTTAGGACATACCTGACTTCGATCCGAATTTCCTATCATACCAATGAAGACGCAAGCTTTCATCCAGCAATGTTTTCATTCCCTCTCTCATTTGTATCACACAACGTCGATTGGAACGGGTGACACTAAATTCAGCTTTAAGGGTAATCACCTCGTCTTAGTACTAAGCACGTTGCGTTTCCAAATTTCATAGCACGGAAATACAAACTTTAGAAAACGAATATAGTCCCTACACAACGAGCAGCACTTTCATCTGTAAAGTTTCGAAGTAATCGTAAAAGTATACACTTAAAAACACTTTTAAATGTGATAGCAGCACTGTACAGACGAGACTTTAAGCCGGCAAATTTTCTGTTGCAAATCGGGTCATCTGCAATCCCACCATCAAGGCTGAAGCAATATTAAACGGTTGCAAACAAAAAATGAATACAAATATAATTTTTTCACGATAGATTTTTAGGATTTAGATTTTCTTAATGGACTTTCCCTACTTGTTCCCGTCCGAGCAATAGTGGCTAGATAAAGCTGAGCTGGCCAAAAAATAATACTGAGAAAAGTTAGGAAGCACGACGTCAAGAGTTGGAGGACCACTTGACAGATAAGTTACAGTTCTTCAGCCAGCAATCATATTTAGTTCATATCATTATTAATAAGGAGGGCTCCATTGCTGAAATGTCAAAAATGTGCACTAGCTAATGGTGCTGACATTTGCTTGGTCATCACATCGGAAGGTGTGTGTAGTGAAGTGTGTTGTTTTCATCAGGAAGTTGATCCGAAATTGACTTCTGTAAACTAATCCGAATGAGATGACCAGCTGGCGGGTCAGGGACGAAAGTGTGGTCCGCGACCCTTAGCAACAGGGTACTTATTTCGCAGAAATGGTTAGAAAACATTGTTGGATGTTGAGAGCTGAGTTTAGATAAATGTTTGCAAGTTGATTAACTTACCAGTGCGAAGAAATTTGAATGACAATCTTCAAGTGTTGCGCCGTTATTGGGGTTAGTCATGGTAGCTGACCCTCACCTGGCTCCTGTGTCACTTGGCATGGTCCTAAACGACTCCTACAACACGAGGACACCCGAGAAATCAGCACGAGCAGAAGGATTTTCACCTTTCAATGGCGACGAAGATGGCTGACGGGAGACAAGAAGCTCCCGCACTCCCTCATTTACAATACAGGTTTACGGATCACACAGATACGTTCACTCTCAACTAGCTCACTCAGAAGTGCTCGAAACTTGAAAACTTTCAGGAACTCGCTGGCCGTTTCATCTGGGCCCTCACTAGCCCTTTCCCCATACACGGGAGCGGAAAATTACCGTAGACAACACACATTCCCTACACAATACAGCTCTTCGATCCGCATCCGCACACAGATATGCAATAAAGTCTCACCCGATGATTCCGCTATAGTGTGCGTCGCAGTAAAGAAGTTAAAACGCATTATTGCCACCCAGGCTCTCCCTCTTTTCCCCACAGCGTTGAGATGTGCGGCCGTTGTAACGAATATTCGTGTGAGCGAAGCTCAGATGAGCAACAGCAGATTGTCCGTTGATGCTCTCTGTGATTCTCTCTAATAAAGCACGCAAGTTTGTTGCCCTGTTGAATCGTTGAAAGAGGAGACCTGCTTCGCCCTCGAACCTGCTCTCTTCAGCTACTCCCATACAGCGGCTACCAGCTTCAGATTGACAGCCGCGCCAGCAAGGGTCCACAGACGGCTGTAGCGGCAACGTCTTCTGTAAAGAAGTAAGGAATGCAGGAAGAAAAGAGGCACTAGCCCTGTGTTCTATTAAACTGCGACGTAACTCTCAAGACATTGATCAATGCTTAGCTCTCCACAACTTAAGATTGCGGCTACAGGAGATGAAGTGAACGCAGCGGTAGTCAGATGGGGCAGGATACATCGAAAGCGAGTTGATGCCATGTAGCGTACCCGTATGGTTTGCCCAAGTATTTGGATCTGTAATGTGTGATACCGTATGACCATACAGCATATAAACCTCTCAAGGTGCTCGTATCCTCCAAAAGTATTCAACTTTGATCAGCAAAACAATACAAATATACAGAATGTGCTGTGAGACAACCAGGCGGGATGACCAGAGGTGCCGAAGAGGAGAAACGCACGCAGCTAAATAAGCGGCTCACTCTCGGCGAATCACTCACAACTTTACTCCTTCCCTTAAATTAGATTGTTTTCTTCATAGCTCACAGCCTGGTTTCAATTGAGTATACTAAAATCAGTCTTCTGATATACCTAAGCCTAAATGCGATTGAAAAAGATTTGGGAATGTTCACAAGGAATTTAAAATGATAATCTACTCATTACCATCACATGCAACTCCGCCAACCTGCATTGCTGTGAGAGCACGGAAAATCAATCAGAACGTTTCCATAGTAACCATTGACGGCGATTATTACACAGAGGAGGAAGCATTATGAGACGTAGTATCGTAGTGGAAATTCGATTTGAAATACGGTTGAATCACGGATAAGTACTACGTCGTTATGGCAACTGCAAGTGCAAGTACGCTAGGGTGAAGAGGTAAGCTCTAGTATCTAACTGTGAAGAAACAGAAGTAAATACTTTTAGCAAGTATCAAAAGCACAGCTCGCACTTTTTGCATTGTGGAATGATTTTTAAAATTACTTCTCAAGCTAGATTCCTCGTAGAGTCCTATGTTTACGAGCATGAGCTAGGGTGGATCTAGTTTTCACAAAACGAAATAATTTTCCAACTTTATGTGCCTCCCTCCTAAAATGGCGACTTAGTTCCCCAAGAGTGAGAGGAAGTGCGAGTACAAGATATGTTCGCAATTTAAGAAATGAAAGACTTGTGTTTAAATACTGGCTGAAAGTACTGTGACTAAAATGCCAATGTAAGGAAACCGGAAGCGGCAAGAACTGTAAGCATCATGGATTCTCTCACTGCATTCGAAACCGAACAGTGAGGCCAACGCTCTACTTTCATTTTATTTGACGCAGCTACACTTCTTTTTATAGGGCTCGACTTCATCAACTCCTTGTGAGTAATTTCACATTATAGCATGTCTCACGACTCAACTATACGCATCAGGCTACTTCTAGTGATAATGTGAACAAAAACCATATCGTTACTGCATGTCGTAGAAAAAATTGGTGAAAATCAGCTTTAATGTCGAACCTTCAATGCCATAAACTAGATCTCAATTATTATAGGCAAGAAGAATAGCCTAGTTTAGGCTATCGTGTCGTGGGCTGTAAGTCCATTATTCCATTGTAGAGTGTTGGTCTTACCGTGTAGATTCGTTTATAGTTAACCCATGTTTTTGAGACAGTCAAGATTAACAGCAGTAAATCTGTGACCATGGCCTGAAACGTACTCAATAACGTTACAGTTTTAGTTGGCTTAAGCTTGCTCTGACTTGATTCTGACTCGGGATCGATTCGCTGAAACATCTGGGAAAATGTAGCTTCCCAGTAACGGCTAAACTGTGAAACTGTGATTGAAGGATGAGGTGCGGGTATGGGATGAACCTGTAGTTCTGCAATTCATAATGAGATTGTTTCCTCGAATACATGTGAAAACTAATGAAATGACTATGGGGCGAGTCACAGTGACTTTATAGTAGACGGTGTAGAGAATCAGAGAATGTTCTTGGTGCAACTCACTCGGAATCCAGAGCATGAAGAAAGTTACCAGGGCAAACTTCAAGCTTCTTTAACCGGGATTGCTATGTCTAAAACCAGAGTTTATGGAACAATGCGTGTGCTAATTGAAGAAGTTAGATTTGGACATAAAAAGAATGTTGAATTCGGGCCGGGGAGCACAGGCTCTGGGTTTCGCATAGCTGCATTATAATAGCAAGATTATTTCGAGGTAGATGCGTTGCGTATGACGATTCGACCTGTTTAAGAAGGGCAAGTGGTTCAGTGGATTCGGGCGGATTATAGTGCCAGAGCGAGGCAGGGGAATTGTACTTGACGCTGATAAAATGAACGTAGGAAACGTATCCGTTCAGGATCGGCTTCGAGGTGAAACTTTGGATTTTTGGACTGCAACCTCATGGATGAAGATACAAAGACCAGGAGACCTTACAGTGTATTCAAGTGGTGTGTGCATAGCTCGCTCGCTCAAATTATATATTTGCGAACGTTTACGGGTTGCTCCAAAAGCACACTGGGTAATGTCCGGATTGGTTAAAAATTTGGGGATTTCAGCAAAGTTGCAAAGGGGGGATGGGACTGGGGACTGGGATTGATTCATGAAAGTGGGCTACATATGCAGGAAATTGTGTCGGGAAACGGGGATTATAATAGGACGGAATGTCGAGCGTAGAATTAAAGATTTTAAGAATGCAAGAGACGCCTATGTGCCCGGCATAGAGTGGCAAGTGAGTGCGGAAACGTTGGAGCCATAAAAGGAACATCCGGATGAAATTCGGGGATCAAGCGAGTCTGGGGGTGATGAGGAGTCGCTAAATTTATTTTTAACTCGGGATTTTCTCATTTATTTCTTGAATCTCCTTTCAGTTTTATCTCACTCTCAAGATCGCTTTGCTTCTTCTTGTGTCGTTTGAAACTCCGTGCTTTAACTTCAGCTCAAAATGGTAAGTACAAGTTGGGAATTTTTGAAAACTTTTGTGGAAAGCTGTGCAAAGGAAGTGAAAAGTGGTAATTTTTGAGAAATGCTTAGACAAATTTCTGAAGCTTGTTACTCTTCGCTGTTGGCATGACGCCGCAGACGCAGACTCTGATTTGTAAAATTTTACGACATTGGTCAAAGCGTGCTTGTGCTGTGCTTGCGTTGCTGCGTCAAACGGCACCGACAAATGGCAGAAAAAGAATAGCCAGCTACGGAAAGTCTCCACAGTTTAACTAGAAGCGTTCTTGCAATTCAATCTCATCCCATGATAATAATTAGCATGTAGAAATAAGAAGTAAAAGTAGATTCCTTTTCAGTCAGTCAAGTTTTCGAAAACTAGCATTTTGAGATCCATCATTAATATCATGGTTTCGTGGCAAGATCATGTATCTTCCAAACTTTGATTTTGTGGAATTATAGAGCTCTTCCTGCATTTAAAGCTGTAACAAGGTATGAATGCGAGGTAATAGACAATGCATCATTGAATTTGTGTAGGCACACGTCTGTCTTCGTGTAAGAGGTTAATTGACCATCAATATTTCAAATGTCGCAATTGATGCCTGAACACAAAGGAAAGATGAGCTCGGGTTGTATCATTAGGTTAGATAACTTGGAAGCTGTTGACAGGAAAGCTTTCACGGACTTGGAGAGGTTGGCACTAATTTGTCTCTGGTAATTAGTACAGGATGTAAGCACTCAGCATCGCAATTGTCGCGTGCTGACTGGGTGATTGATCGATTTTAGCGGTTGACAATCATCTTTCTTTTTTGAAGGGAGTATAGCTGTGCATGAAATGGTAAAGGATACATTCGAATTACTTGAAGGTGTTTACTGTATGCCAGACGCAATTGCCAGGAGTGCCTATCCTTCTGTACCAAACTATTGCTAATTTTACACCCAAATGGCCGGAAAGAGGAAAGGATCGTGCTCTGAGGAAAGTTGAGCATTCTAACGTTTTCAGCGAGGAAGGTAACTGGCTGCAGGCTGACTAAGAGCATGTGAATGCGTGGTTGCACAAATTTGGAACCGGTTCAAGAAAAGTTCGGTATGGGAATGATATCTTGCTTGCCTTTAATCTATATTTGGATTTTAGAAGAATTCTCTAGCCGTTCAGGGATAGCGATGGCGTCGGCACGCTTAGTCAGTCAGTTGAATACATCGGTGGCCTAGTGCCAACGGGTTAACGGAAAGTGATAGAACGGTCAGACATGCCGTTTGTTAAGTTTCCGGCTGAGGGTAACATGAGAAAAATGCAGATCCAGTATATGGACCATGCCAATGGCTTTGCCGTCATATGGACGGACTTAAACCTTTCAAAAAGCGTTGAGATGAAAGAAGGAAGCAGGGAGAAAGAATAGGATGCTACACCCGTTTGGTGTTCACTGTGATTCTTGCCCTGAAAATCAAGCAACGACAGTATTACACATTGCACTAATATTACCACAATTATATTTGAAAGTTAGCATGTTTAGCCTGAGAAGACAGTGAGTTGACTTTACTGAAGGTGATTATAGTTTATGGCCAATTTGAAGTGAGGGGCACCTCTCAAGTCAGGAGGTTGTGACTCAAAGTACAAAGACTGCTTTCATACCAAATCCGCTTCCTTGAGGAAAATTGAACAAATCAACATTTGTAATTTTATAGGCGGATGATAAGAAAGTGAAGAAGACCAAGAAGAAGAAGGAAGAAGAGGGTGGTGATGCTCCAGCAGCTGAAGAAGCACCCAAGCGCGCTTCCACCAGGGAGTCAAAGAAGGCCAAACGATCTGGAAGCAATGTATTCTCCATGTTTTCTCAGAAACAAATCGCTGAATTCAAGGAGGTCAGTTAGCGGTGAAATTTTCAATAATTATGATGAATTCATAATTTCTTGTCTATACTTTTGTGAGTAAACTGAAGTCGTGAGTACTGCAGAACTTCGCTCGTATAAAGTAACATAATTAATGTTCCTCTTCTAGGCGTTCCAAATGATGGATGCTGATAAGGACGGTATCATCAGCAAGAACGACCTAAGAGCAACTTATGATGCTGTAGGTCGCCTTGCCAACGACAAGGAAATGGAAGACATGTTGAAGGAAGCATCCGGCCCAATCAACTTCACCATGTTGCTGACCCTTTTCGCCAACCGTATGTCTGGCAGTGCTGATGACGACGATGTCGTTATCAATGCCTTCAAATCCTTCGATGAGAATGGCAAAATCGATGGAGAGAAGTAAGTTGACAGTCATTTAACAGAGACATTCTGGGCATAGTTAGTTACCATTTCACACTGATGCTAACTGTCTAACTTTGTCGCAGACTCCGCCACGCCCTGATGACCTGGGGCGAGAAGTTCACCGCCGATGAGGTTGATGACGCTTACGAGCAGATGGTCATCGACAACTCTGGCAAAATCGACACCGCCAAGCTCATCTCCATGTTGACTGCATCCGCTGAAGACGAAGAGGGCGAAGGAGAAGCTGCTTAAACAAAACTTACATCTTAGGAAAATGAGTCTTGTCTAGAGATTATCTGAAACCCAAAAATAGAAAATTTCACATTTGATTTGAGATCAGGTAGGAAGGATTCACAACTGTTTACAGACAAAATAATGAGCTTCAAGATTTCTGTTGTTTATCTGTCCGATTGTTCCGTCTTTATAAATGAAATCTAAAACTGGCAAGCTTCACGAGATTTTAGTCTCTCCTGCTGTTACGCGATTTATGCTTAGTTCCGCTATTTGGGCTGTACTGTTTTGTTCATAATGCTTCTTGCCTGTCCTTCACTCTAATGGTCTCCAAAATTCTTGCTTCGAGACATTTTCCAACTGTTACGATTACATAAGTTTGTGTTCGTCCAGCCAGACATCACGGGGTTAAATTACGCAAACTGATCACTAGCCGCCATAATAGGGATCCCGTGTATAAATTGATGTGTTGATATACGTTGTCCGCCTTTGATACTTGGTGATTGTCAAGACGGATCAACTAGAGTTGGTGTGAAAGGTGAGCTCCTTCCACTTTCAGATGATGATAAACGGCTCTACCTTCCATCATGAAGCAATGGCATTGCTAATTAAATGAGATGAATAAAATGGTCGCTGATGATGATTCGGTTGATTAGAAAAACTAATAATTACACGTTCATAATCTATTCCTTTCCTACAGTCTTTAATTTTTCATTCAAATTGTACCACCACCGAAAACAGCGTCAACAGGTCGGGTTGGGATGACTAATTCAAGACAACTTTCACATAAAGCAAGAAAGCAAGTGCATTCATCAGTTCATATGTTTCAACTGTTTTTACTTTGGCTGTGCTGGCGGCCATATTTTCACAACATAATAGACAAAAGTCAGTTAACTCTCAATAGTACACTCCGGTTGGGTGGTTACAATTGCATTCTTCATCGAAAAACTCACAAAGGTTATAAACTACTTATTCTCTGCAGTTGACCTAGGTTCTGATGTTGATGCATCCTTCTGCAGATGAGGATAAAGGTGAGGTCTTTTTGGTATCAAGTCCCAATATTCAAAGTCCGGTTTTTCACTGTCAGCTGCAATTCTAATATTCTTGGAATTGTAAACCAAAGGAATTCTTAGATCATCCTCCGATGGCTCCAGACCCTGGGCTGCCTTTTCGCGTCTCACCATTTCCTAAAAGAAAATGAAAAGCGTCAAGTCCTGTCATCAACGGAAGAACGCTAGCGGAAAAAAGAGTTTTATAAATTTTTAAGGGTTTATTATTTATATACCTGCCAAAGTGGAGGTAATGCCATGTATCGAGGATAAATAACTTGATTTTCCTTCGGTTTTGCTCCTGAGTTGATAAAAACTTCTTCTTCATGTTTGGGGACTAGATAGTAGTCAGGTTTGTAACCAATGCTACCGTAATCAACAAGCTCTTGTTTCTTAATCCCTCTAAAAACTGTTTCTGCTAAAATTTCTCCCTTCATATTAACCTGAAATCAAAAACAAATTACCAGTATTCTGACTACTATGAGGCATAATCATTAAGGAATCATATTCGAAAACAACCAAATTTTTGTCTTACTGGATACTCGATCACTGAAGGTGCTACTTTAACTATTCGGATGTACGAGACTTCCGGGTATTTTGCATTGTTAGTGCGGCGAATAACCCTCCCGACTCCAAAATTCTTCAAATTAAGTAATATTTCCCATAATGGCCTTCCTTGACATTGGGTCTGCCGACCAATGTAGACTAAAGGCATTTCCGAAGGAAATCCACGAAATCTTACAAATATTACTCAAAAAGACACTACTCGCGTTCAAACAGTTAATTAGGCTAACACCAAAAAAAGCAGTTCTTTAGACTCCAATAATTTCACCCAAAATAACTACACTCACAATTGCAATCGCTGCTGAAATTAATTCATGACAAAAACTAAGATCAATATATATTTGACGTCTATTAACTGTGCTGAGACGAGAACACACAATTTCGGCACACCGCAGAGGGTGTAGTTAAAATGATTATAATTTGGTTTTAATTCGCTTCTTCTATCCGCGGCGCGGCATAGTGTTTTAGCACAGTCCGCACTATATAAACAGCGTTGAGTTGATAATAAAGGCCTTTAAATATAGCCGTACATACTTGGATTTAAAACACGCGGTTCCATATGCAGTCAATGCATTTCCAATCCGAAGAGAAGTTGGGGGAAATATACCATGTGCTCTTTAACGTTTCAGCACCACTGCAAGCAACTGCATTGCAACAACATGTATTTGTTCATGCTGATGAGCAGCGCAGTTTAAATAAAGTAAGGGATTTAGATTTGCATTCGATCGTCTTTAAAATTAGAACTATAGATCACCAAGTAGCGTACATAAGATAACGGAGTGAAACTAAACCTAGTGCATCTGACAGCAGCAACTAGAGGACGCGGTAACATCATCGTCAACGGTGATAGTGATAGCCAGTGTGCATGGCCATTAATGCACTAATTATCGAAATAAGGGAGCCCTGACGCTTAATTTTGTAAGTGATTGTGCAACAGTTTGGCTGTTACTGATTGTGTCATTACCTAACATTGAGAACTTTTAACATTTTTACTTCGTTCTACGCCAATGACGGCATGAAACATTGCTAAAGATATTCATAATTGCAACTCCGAAAAGATTTGGAGGTAATGCAGTAACTGCTCCAGCAGTGCAGTGCTCTAATCAAGCGTGTAAATTGCCACCATCAACAGAAGCACATTCTTGCCTTCTGTGATGTAATCATGTCCTATTCTGTCTTCGACGGCCAACTTAAATGATGCTCTTGGAAGTGTTGAGTGACCTGTGGTTGAGTTTGAGACCAAGCTCAAACTTTTATAGCTCGTCGTACTACAATACTTTTTTCACTTCATTGCTTCCGAATTCGAACTGATTGTGTCGTTAGGTGTGTACCGTCCGTTCATATTTAATTTGTCCGTGTTATTGTGGTAGCACGAATTTTCGCAAAACTCTAAATGTTTCCATAGCAACAGTCGGCTAAATTCGTGCCACCACAATCACAGGGACAAATTAATTATGAATGGACGGTAGTAATAATATACATGTAATTTGTTACAGACTTCCGTGGCATCATTTTGGTGACATCTCACTGTCCCATTTGTTTGATGGTGACACCTACAACGTTGTCACGAGAGCAATCTGAAGTGTTAGAGCAATCGAAGCTGGTATCTTGAGTATTCCTAAATAGCTTATCGGATGGTCAAATTGCTTTAGCAAGATCATTCCCGGTGGTGTGAGTGAAGGCAATTGCCAATGAATGGATAATTATTTACATACCAGAGTGACTGCTGTTATAAACTGGTAGTAAATTGTTGCGGACTGCGGAGTGACATTCCGTTCACATTCACAATCACCCAGTGTCATGAACAGAAATGCAATTCGAAACTGTTAGAAAAACAGCCGTATTTGTACAGAATATTGCGAACTAAGGGTACAAAAGTTCAGTTCCAAAAGTTATGCTAAGACGTCGAAATCACTTTCATCGTATTGTATGTTGTATCTATATCTATAAAACATGTGTTAAGACCAAGGATTTTAATTCGCTGCGCGATGCTGAGGCTGAGAGTGCTGTGATGCCGTAGAAAAGATCATCAAATTATTAGTATATGCCAGTGACATTGGCCCAAAATTCAAGATGGCAGAATCGGCAGAGGGAAAGTGTAGTCAAGTGGAGGAGCCAACTTCTTATGTTAAAGCATATGGGAAGCCTGGACTAAATTTTGTTAACGTTTTAGAACAAGATGACCCTGTCATTGAGGACGACGAAATGAGAGCGATACGTTACAAAATCGGGCCATGCTTCATGGAAGATTTGAATGGAATGGGGCAGTCCAAAGTGGATGGTTTCGCATATTATGATGATGTTCAAGTGTACAAATATAAAGAAGAAATGTGGGCTTGCAGAAAAATTTTGAGAATGTTACAAAGTTCGAACGATTGGGAGATTAATTTTGATATCAACACTCTTCCTAACGAATTTTATCGCAAGAAGATGCTGCTTCGATATGGAACACTACAGCTAAACCCAGCCTCCGAAAATTATAAGCGTCTTTTTGAGAGCTTTCGAATGGGACTGAAAAGTATGTATTTTGCGAAGATCAGCGAGGCCAATCGGTTGTTGCAAACTATGTGGTACCAAGGGTTCAGCAGAAAGGAGGTGCCAGCGATCTTAATGAAGGCCTTGAAACCGCAAATACCAACTTTGTTCATGAAGGAAAGGATTAAAACCCATGGCAACGTCGTAGAGGTGGCTATAGTCGGAGAGAAAAAAGCACCTGTGAAATCCAACAATAATTTGCTGATGGAAAAAAGGAAACAGCATAATGCTATAGAACCGAAGATTGTGTACACTTTTGGAACAAACGATGACGAGAAAAGCATGTTTTTTCAAAAAGTAGCGAGCCGAATCAGACGCGAAACATTCACACAAGATTTGAAATTTCCTTTGGTACTTTCTATCTTGAAAGTACTGTACGATTTTCCTCTCGGGTGCACTGCGGCATTTGTGCGAAATGAATTTGCAAAACGAAATAACTATGATATAGACTATTTGACTTTAGGTTTTAAAAACTTCGGTCAACTTTTTAAGGAGAATGGCTGTGCCTTTCGCTTGGTTGACCATGAGAGATTTAAACTCGTTTTTCCGTATTGGATTCGTGGAAAGATAAATGTCAATGCAATGATGAAGGAGCTATTTCATGATATCGTACTCCTGGTAGTGTGCAACAAAGGCCCTGTGGCGTTAGATGAAGTCACGGAAGGACTAAATAAGAAATTCGGGAAGTCTGTGAGCCCTGCTGCTTGGGGTATCAATGATGATGACCTGTTCTACCGGATTATTATTTGTGAGTTCGACTCAAATGCCGATTTTCTCCAACTTGTTCGGTGCAATCAGTGGCAAACAACAGGCGAAATCAGACACATGGTGCAGATACCAGAACACCAGGAAGATATACCAGAAACGGACACGTATTGGGAAAATTTTATGTTCACCCAACAAGTTCGCACCACAAACGTTGATTTCTTACAGCCTGAAATCGAACCGATAGAAACTCCTGACGTGGAATCTGAAAATGAGGGCTCAGATGAGCCACAGTTGGCTGTCAACAGCCTGGATTTGTTTTTAGATGACTTCAGGGTTAACTTCGTGTTAGGAGCTGTCACGGCGATTGCCAGAGGATCAGAATTTTTCAGGAGTGGAGAACGTATAAGAGCGATTCCAGAGTACACTGTGACACCGGGAAGATTTTACGTATCGGACGCATTTTTGGATGACTTAAGGGATGCATTCATGCATCAAATGACGTGAGTTTCTTTCGTAGTTATCGTTTGTGAGCTATCTTGTTCCATGGACAAAAATCATGATCAGTTTCTAATACATTGGGACTTTTTACAAAAGCCAAGCGTATGCGATGTGGATGGGTGATGTAGAGCTTTCAACAGTATTTCAAGTTCGAGCGGAGGATATAATCGTAGGTTCGTATGTCGTGTTATACTTTGAGACGGACTGGGTACGAGGAAGAGTCGTTTCAATACGGAAGGAAAAATACAAGGTATTTAATGTCAACTGCATCTTCAGTTCTTATTAAAAATTTTCACTACCATCAAATGCAACTTTTTTCAGATATTTCTGGTCGATTTCGGCGTATATGCGAAGGACAAAAGCTTAGAGGATTTAAAGTATTTACACCACCATTTCGGAAAAGTACAGGAATTTTCCTTCTGTTGTTCACTCAGTCAAGATCGTTTAATTCAGGCATTTGGTTCAGAAGCCGTCGACTACGATGACTATCCCCAGGCAGCCCTTAAGAAGTTTTATAGCCTTGTCAGACAGAGAATTTTGGTCGTCTTGCTCATTAGAAAGTTGAAACAGGTAGATTCCATTTTTTTTAAAAACGTATCGCCGCCATTTGCATTGTCTATCGCACGAAATTAAAATCTTGTTCTTGTCAAATTGCAGTGCGATATCTGGGAAGTTGGCCTCTTCAGTGATTGGGCAGAGGGCGCAGTTGAGGTGGATCTGACCAAAGAACTCATTGGTCCAATCACTGCTTGAAATAAAATTTTAGGGCATTTGTAGCTATGTAACAGAGAAGCATGAATTCGTACTTATTTTTGAAGATTCTGGGTCGAATTTTTTTTTCTAAAGATAACATTTATGACGTGTAAATAGTGAAAATTATGACAAAAAGATCGTTAATATCATTATATTATTATTATTATTATTATTATTATTACTATATTATTATCATTATCACTGAGGATTCAGAATCTAATTCAGTCTTGTGTTAAATAAGAAACGAGAAGCCTGAGGTTTTAGAAGTGCTTTACACGGCGCATGAGCCGTCTTAGAATTTTGATGCAAGCAGGATTTCGGCATCTTATTCCACATTCTCTTGTTACATAGATACTGTAAAGCCTAAAGAAAGTATACGGGCACATTCTGGGAGGCTCATGCTGTTAGACAGCACGGAAATGTGAGAACAGCACAGGTTTATGAGAACTGGTGAAATAAATTAAGACTGTGTGAAATAAGGTGTAACTAGTAGCGTTTCATTATGGAAAAAGAGGAAACTGAGGAAAAGAGTTCGGAATTGGGATTAGGAAATCCTTTATACTGCAGTTATATTGAAGGCCTTTACACATACAAAGATCCTCAAACATTAAATGAGTATACATGGGACGAAGAAAAAAAGTTGTGGGTTCCTAAATCAGTGGAAATTTATTTCGACGGAACTCATTACGTCTACAATGAAAAAGAGGGTCAGATCATGTACTGGGACAAGGAAAAAATGTCGTGGCTTTTGAAGGTAAAGATTTTATTGCAAGCCAAAGTTTTTTAACGAATTTCTTTGCATGAGATTTCGGCGAGTTGTAAAGGAAGGAAATCCGAAAGTTTTGCATTGGTGGTGATGTGGAGGACGCAGACGCTATACTTTTCTGGTTATATTGATTTTCTGTGACACTAGGCGATGTCCTAAGATTCAAACAAAAGACAACATTTTGAACTATGACTCCTTGTTTGTGTTACTTGTACTACGCTGTTGCTTGTTAAAAAAAGGGCACTGTCAGAATTTCCTGTCTAACATTGTCATTATTAACTGTGTTACTTATTACTTTAGCCTGAACCAAACCAGGAGGGAACCGGTTATAGCAACCCAAATTATGATTCCAGTAGTCAACAGCCGCGACGATTTTATTATGCTTCGCTGTCACCAACAAACATGGGAGTAAACGCTGAACCTGTTTTTCTGTCTCCGGATGACCAGGTAAGATTTTTCATGCAAAGAAGCGCCAGTGTCATCAGCCCTGTGCGTATGATGTTCTTTAATAGGCCGTTATTAGATGTTTCATGAAATATGAACCATAAAAATAATTTCATAGGTCTGCACTAACTACGGGCATTTAATTTGTAATTTTGAAATAGGTTAATAATAATAACGTCGTGGAAGAAGAGGCAGAAGAACTTCCGTTAGGATGGGAAAGGCATGAAGACAGCAGTGGTGCATACTACTGGCACATTAAATCAGGCACCATTCAGAGAGAAGTTCCTAAACCATCATTGCTAATACCTGGAAAGAGTCTCGATAGTCAGTTCATTCGGAGATCTACAAGCACTCATGCCGATTTGTCAAGTCACCTCATTCAAGCCACGAGTAAAGCCGAAAAACGTAAGAGCTGGTCCGAATTTATCAACGATAGACCAGATAGCAGCGCTGCTTTATCTAGTCTGAATAGCAGCTCCTCTACAAGTTCCAGCAGTGAAAAGCAAGCTCCAGGCAGCGGTGGCTCTTCCGATATTAGCTGTCTCAAGTTTGGTGGAGTAAGTCTAGGATGCTTGAGCATATCAGAAGAAGATTTGACACCAGAAAGATCTTCTAGGGCGGTTTCTAGAGTCATATCAGAGCTAACAATGGGTAACAAGTCAAGGTAAGCACAAAATAGATTGTGTGGCACGATAATGCTTTTCTGAAATTTACAGCACTGAAAATATAATGATGGAATTCTCTTAGCATGGAAGTGGCTGGCAAAATATGGGGCGGTGGATCTGAACTATATCTTGAGCTGGACGAATCTAACTTGAGGGTTAAAACGCTGAAAAATAATCTCATAGTCGCTGAACAACCAATACATTCGATTCGAGTATGGGGAGTTGGTCGTGACGATCCTCGCGACTTTGCGTATGTGGCCAGAGAAAAATCAACCAGAGTTTTCCTGTGCCACGTTTTCCGGTAAGCACTGACAAATATGTTAGTTGTATTTCTCGCAAGCATACGCACCGGATTTATTCACCTTGGTTACCTGTACCACAAATAGGCTGGAAATCAACGCAAGACCGTTGGCTTCAGCCCTGAGAGATGCCTGTAAGAAGATAATGATTGAACGGCAGAAGAAAATGAAACGGCCAACTTCCTTACCCATGAAGAAGCAAACAGTGAACTTGATTAATTTTCCTACTCCTATGGATGAACCAAGAAAAGTTATCAAAGCCTACTACATGGGCGGTAAGGTAGTGACTAAGCCCACCGGGATGGATGTCTTGAATGCCGCTATTGACTCAATGAAAAATAGTCATCCTGTACCGTAAGTGGCTAAGTATTCCCCTAGGATTCTGATGCCATTTCATGATGGGCTCAAGTCAACTTCTGAATTTAAATTTCCAGAGTTACCGTGAGCGTGGCTCCCTCTGTACTCGAGATAAAGTCAGAATCGGGAGATGTCAATATCGAAATCCGCGTTCGTTACTTAAGTTTTATGGGGATTGGCCGAGATGTTACTACATGCGGTTTGATAGTGCACACAGCCAGGGACGACTTTGAAGCTCACTGTTTTTACTCCACGCCGAGTTCTGGAGCCCTTTGTAAAGCTATTGAGGCTGCTTGCGTTTTGCGCTATCAAAAGTGCTTGGATGCCAGACATCACCATGGTGACAGCGACTTAAAAACACCCAAAAGTCCCAATTCTTGTTCCAATAAAGCCTCTTCTCTCGCTAATACATTTAAGAATGTGCTGGGAAGGTTCACATCAGTGGATAAGTCCTAATTTTGAAAAGAGTTTGAATTTTGCATCATTTTTCGTATACTTTAAGAATCTAACCGTGTGTTGTTGGCTGTACAAGCCCATTTGTTTGAGCTTTATGGAAACTTGTCAATATTTTATAATGTCATTGCTGAGTTTCTCTTGAAATTCAGAGCCATATTACATTCCGTTGACTGTGCTTGTTATTTCTTACGAAGGGGTACACGTTAGTTATCATTCATCCTATCGCAGTCCATGTCAAGAGATACTGACCCCATTGCTTGAATTCAGGTTTTGTTGTAGTCAAATGTGGTCGTTATAAGCGGCAGCTTTATATTTACCATTCTGTTGCCAATTTTATGCAAGCAAAGGCCACTTCGACATCTTAAATACGCAAACCTATAGCTTATTAATGTATCATTGCATAATTCATGATGTTTTATTTTAGAAACTTTCATCTGTGTTGTAGAACATGACTGACTTTGTAAGCACAGCACCGATGTTAGCAAACATTGTTTGTAGCAGTGCTGCTCGAAGAACTCAAATTCCATTAATAAACTTTTTTAACTAACTCCTAAAACGATGTCTTGTCGCTAAATTAAACAAACGATATTTTACTACATCACTCATTATCAAATCTTGATCATGCATAAGTATAAGTAGCGTCGTGTATATAAACATAGCAGAGTAATTCTCGCCAACTTGATCGCAATTAATCCCCTTGGGTGATCTATAAACTTACAGTCTAGTATCTAATCATCCATGTAACAAAGAAATATCTGCTTTGATTTGCAATTATTTGCAAATAGTACCAAATTAAGGGTCCCATGGTAACGGTACCTGAACGCCACAAGAGTCTAAAGGGTATCACATTCATCAGTCGTACAATTATTAGGGCTTGAAAGGACAAGAAGCCCTGGAGCACTTGAAACCAAGGGTATGCTATTCGCTCAGGAGCTACTGGATGCTTTTTCATGAGCCACGCTCACGATTTATAAATAACTGCCATAGGAAAGTATGTACACCATGCATGCTTTGAATGGACCCTTGCAAGTAAGGATCGATCATAGATTTAGCCGCGTTTGTTTGGTGAGCATGCAGTGAAGAATTGTGTACAATAGTGCTGTGCTTTGCCTGAAGCATCTCTATGTGCTACAAATTCAGTGGTATACAGACCCAGATTGTTGGCAGGTGGAAAATATTCTACAGTACATACACAGGAGGGAGACAGCCAAGTATTACTTCGAGCTAATAATGCAGCTTTTTCCATAAATCTGTATAAGTCGCTCATACTCATATTTTTGTTGTGTACATTTTGGAGCCGTGCGCTTTGTTGCCCTATGAGTACGGTTTTAGTTGTAGTCCGAGTATAAATCGGACAAAAACGCTATTTTTGGCAAGTTAATTAATCTTAGTGCTAGAAACTTTCTGGGCGTAAAAATCCATCTTCTTATATGCTTTTTAAGTCATAAATTAGATCGTAAGAACTGTGCACTTACTGTGTTACAGATGCGTGTGTTTAATTTTGAGTTTGTTGACTTCATCCAATTTGCATGGTTTTAAAAGACTTGTTAAACTACACGCTTAAACTAGGGTAACTTTCTTGACAGATAATGCTGCGGGTAAGTGGATTTTTTAGTGTGAAGTAACATGGACCTAATTTTAAAGACCGGTTATTGACATTTCTAATTTCTCTGCAGGTGTAAGACATGGACAGTGACATTAATACGATGTACATATCACCTATCCGTGATGGGTGAAGATGGTTAGCGAGGCGGCCACTAAAACTAATGTATAAAGAAATGGGGATGACGAGTTTGTTCAAATACCATAAGTCTCGCATCCGGGGTTTACTTTTAGCCACATCTTCGAGGATAGGTATATGGTGGATGAGTTTTGTGAATGGGCACTGATTGAATCATGGAGGGTAACGACGGTGCCAGAGGTAAGTCTTGTCGTGGGTTATAGTTTGTTACATGTTCTCGGCATACTTTTTGAAAAGCGCCTGGTGGTATACTAAATGGAGATGATGTTATTTTTCATGTTGCGCCTTACACCTGATGTCAGAACCATTAGTTGATTTAAATGAATTCACCAGCGATGAATACAATCTTTTGCGTTTCGAGCAATATCTGGTGCAGAGGAGCCTGAAAAATCAACTGGAATTCTGCTGGGCTGTGCAAGGGCTAAAAAGCCTGAATAAAGACTCCATTCAGACAGCCGGACAATTTGTGCTGGCTATTTATAAAAATTATTTTCAGACAGGAGAAGTGCATGTGAGCGACGAAATTAAGGTTGATGTGAAAAATCAAATCAAGAATCGTAATTACTCTCCAGAAGTATTTGACGAGGCGGCCAATGAAGTGTGGCACTTTTTAGAAAGTGAGGTTTATGTGGATTTCTTGAATTATGCGGAAAATGCAGAAGATTTGCCGCTTGAGCTAGGAGGAGATAATCTAGCTGATTCAGCAACCGCGACTGTTGGTGGCAATAATCAGGATGACGTCTCTGGAGGAACTGTAGATGTTGAACCTAAGGATGATTCTGATCCGACTGAATATGCAACTTCAGCTAATGCAGATATCGACCTTAATTCCGAATTTGACGATAGTGGAACTAGTTCTCAGACTTTTAAGCAACCGTGGAAGTACAAGCCGCGTTCATCTTCAGCTGTGCCTAAGTCTTTTTCTACTACGTGGTTGGAACCCCCTAAGGAAAGTGACGAGCTTGAAAGAAATTCTTCCCAAAGGTCAGCAAGTCCCAGTGATGCAAGCACTGCTGTTGTTGGACTTACTCGAGAAGCTTTAAAAGCTACTCAAAAAATTCGTGCGACTGCCAAACTGCTGCCCCCGTCGAGGTAGGCGGCGAAAATTTGCATTATTTGCTTTTTCATTTGGTTATTGTCCATTAAGGCATATTTCGTTGCAAACTTTTATTTTTTGTTTCGTCATTTGTAGCGTTTGTAAACTGCGACCCAAAAATCCCTATGTTTACACCAACAATAGTTACAACCCCGTCTCGAGGCAAGACTCAGAAGTTCAAAGTTTTAGTTCCGGATGCCTTACTGATAATGATTCCGTCATGTAATTCATTTTGTTTTGGTTATTTGATTTATTTCTGTTGAACTTCCTGATTTCGAGTACGCTCTGTTTCGGTCAGTTGATCGATTGAACTTCTTTAAGAGTTATCATTTGAATTGAATTTTAGTGAAACTAGGAGTAAAAGAAGTTACCGGAAAGATGAAGGAAGTTGCCATAATACAAGTGAGTTTCAACCGAAACCTCACGGACAAATTTTCTTTCGAGGAAAACAGAAAGAACAAGCAGAGGTAAAAACGGGATTTTGATAAGCAAAACTGTTATAATTTGCAAAAACCCGAGTTAGGCGATTGAAAAATTTAATTGGTTTCAATTCTAATCCGGAATAGCTATACTCGGATCCAAAGAAATTTGCTGAAATTTTAATACAAAAGCTAAATGAAGTTAAGTGGCAACGAGAATACGAAGAGCGAAACAAATCGCGACATGATGAGAGAATGACTCCGCATGACTTGGCTAAGGCAATAAAAGACAAGTTGTGCGTAGACGAGGGACCAGCGGACGACATCTTAGGTGAGAAAGCTGTAGTTAAACCTTTTTCTCATATAATTGCCGTTCTATACTTTCGTACATGAAATTAGAAAATCTTTATAACGACCCTACTCCCATGATTTTCAGACCAACATGTCAGTCGCGTTTGGTCTGATACCACTCCTGACTCACGGTCGCCTCCTGGAAGGTATCGACGCAGTAAGGTGCCAGCTGGAGCTAGCCGCTGCAATCCGTCCGAGGGTCCACACGAAGGTCTGTCAGAAATTTTGAAAGGCATTCGTTAAACTGTGTCAGTGTATTTGTAGAACTATGTAGAATGACATTTTGACTTATAATTTTTTTCCAGGAGCCGGAGCATTTAACGAAATCCAGAACCTTTCCGACAGGGCCTAAATATGATCAAGTTTGATTCTGGCATATCGGTAGTGACAAATTCGACGACTGAAGATTTTGTAAGCTCATGGGTGAGAGATTCTGGAAGATTAGCCAAACTGAATCCATCTTCGAACCCACTAAGAAACAAAAAGAAGGAGATTCAATGTTTTGTAACTTATCAGGAACAGGAACAAGTTCCGTTTTGTTTTAAAATACCTACTCTAAATGTTAATCTTGCGTTATTTAAGGAGTATATGCCTAAAAAAGGTAACTACAGATACTTTTTTAAATGCAATGGCGCAGATGGAGTTGTTATGGAAGAAAAGTGTAAAGATGATGAATTGGTACCCTGTTTTGAAGGTAAAATTGTTGCAAATCTTAGGCATGTGTAAGCTGTTGTCCAACCCTGAACAGAGTATGTTAAGTGATAATTATGACATTTTTGAAATTCGGTAAATGAAAATCGCAAATAAATATGTTTGTTAGCCATTGCTATGGCTATTTTATCCAGAAAAATGTTGGTGATTTAATATTCATGAAATAATTTGTCCAAAGTACAGAGCTGAAGCTTCTTTCATTCCGGAGGCACTTGTTGGACGCATATTTTGAGCCAGTGCTGCTCTTACGCAAAAATCCGAAGGCTTCTCCTACACCAAAGCGCTATGTGTTGGCTGCAATGCAAATGCGTGAATACAAGCCTCGTATTGAAGATACTGACAGAGCTGCCGTGATTAGCGATTCGGAGGTGTCTACTCTTCTCTGTGCCAGGTAAGCACTGGTGTCACTCGGAGTATTACCCGGGTTGTAAAGGATGCTTCCCGCGGCAAAACTTGAACAAATAATTTTCATAAAATGAATTTTGCACATTACATCTAATTAAGTAGAAGACGAGACGGAACTAGTGGAAAGCTACAATGGAGTGAGAAAGCGGAAGTGGATTGTATATGTGTGTTATGGGGAATAATTCGTTAAAAATTTAAGTGTACATGCACTGCCCAAGTGAGGCGCATGTGAAAAGTGCGGCTGCTGTTGCGCCCTTGAAAGTTCACTCTTCTCTTCCATTTCTTCAGTGCTGGTGTGCTTTTCCAAAATCCAGAATAGGGAAAATGATCTGGACTGGAAATGAGAAGAGGGACTGAGGAGAGCATGAGATCTAGATCTCTTAAACTGTTCCAAAGCAGCACACACTCCTGCCTACATGTCAGGAATACGTACATCTACCTCTAAATTGCTGCTACACTCTTGGAGAAAGCAAGTGAAAGAAGTTGCTCAAACTATATGAGGAGCAAAATTGGAGTTTGCAACAATCTTTCTGAGTCTTATTTAACCAACATGGTTTTGGTAGGTTAGCTCTTAGTGACAAAAAGTTCTTATGTGCCAATCATCGCATCCCTTTGTTGTTACACAAGGGTCTTTCCTTTCGTCTGCCCATCACCGTGTGATGGACGTGAGTGAAACGTCTCATCCTCTTCCTTTCTCATTTTGTAGCGAAAACTGACAAGGGCTTAATCGACAACCATGAGTGCCATAATTTGTACGAATATGTTGCAAAGAAGAATTCCCACCAACCTCAACAATATCAACGCAGTGACAAGTCTTGATCGTGCGTAAACATTCAACATCCTCACAGACACTTGTGGCAATCATTGACTACCTTAATGGAATTCATCGAGATTATTGCGGATACCAATCCTCCTGTGCGACTGCAAGGAATCGAGATTATTACCGTTTCTATAATCAGCGAGATTAAAGCAGCTTTAATTGTGATTCCACTCCCAAAAGACTTGAGGAGCTATTACTCCTGTTCCGGCGAATAAACAGTGCCCCGTCACTACTTAGCCATACTCTTCGATTGCGGCAAGGATCTCCGTGTCACCAATTCAAGTAAGCTTAAACTCTTCTCCTTTTATGAATTCTCATTGCTGCCAGTCTGCCATTACCTAGGCCATCTCATTGCATAATTTATCCGTGAAACGACTTGCTTCAACTTCTCTATACTTTATTTCTGGAAGAATTCAAGTTGTAGACTCTCACTTGTGGAGCATCATTTCATGATGTTCCCGTTAAGATAAAGGTTTTCCCAGTTTGTAGTTTTTATTGTTGTGTTAAGCAGCGAGTATTCGTAGTCTCGTGATTATAAGTTTGGCTAAGTCTCAAAAGTAAAAAATTACAATGGTTAACATATGAGTTAGCTGATAAGCAGAAGGGAAAGCAGCCGTCTTCACTCCGATTTGGATTGACATGCCAGGATATGGTGATGCGTTTAGAGAAAGATACCTAAAGTGGATCAAGATTTTGGTTGGTGGGTTCAGTGTGGCTGGACTGGGCAAATACCTGATGAAAAGCAGATGAGATTGCCCTGTTTTTACAAGGGCAACAAAGAGGTGAAACGTGGCACGAGTTATTTTCACCTGAAAGTAGCTTTGAGATGACACTTTCGGCTTGAAGGGAACAGAACGAAACTCCACACGTATTTCATCAAGCGAACTTAATGTTGTTGACGACCAGGAAAAAATAACCTGTTACATCTCTATAGTGTAGCTACTACGCGACTTTTTATGGTAAATTATGCGGCTTTGGGCCAGACTTGAGTTCACTTGAGACTCAGGATGTTAAGACAGATGTGAACTGTGTGTAAGTTTTTTCTTCCAGGTTTGTGATTATAGCCACTTTCACTCATCTCTTTTATAATCTCTTTCTATCCTCAAGTATTCTTCGAGACAAGTACTTGTGGCGTCCGGTAGTAACTAGACGCCGCCAGATCAGTGAATTCAACAGATTGTTATGGTTATCACCTGAATATTCTAACAGCAACTCTGTCTCTACTTTCTCCCGAGTAGTTTGACTGGAAGAGGAAATTATCTTTCTTGTGTGTCTGCAGGCCGTAGGAACAACGTGAAAAATACAAAAGTAAGGTTAGATCGCTGTGCCCCGTCAAAGCCATAGTGTCGATTACTAGCTGCTTATCTCAATATGAAGACAAGTGCCTGAAGGAGAGAAGAATACAATAAGATTCAACCGGTTTTATTTCATTAGCCTGCTTTTTTGCGTGATAACAAAGAAGTTCTTTTGTTCGGTTTCGCTCCTCTCAGTCCAATCGTGCGATGAAAATCTCCTATTGCCAAAGTCTGGCCGATCATATAAGCAGACAGAAATAGAGGAATTGAAAGCTCCGTGCAAACCCGGGTTGATATTGACACTGAGCTGCTGTATGTCCTCATCAAGTACTCAGGTTTTACATAGATATTGTGCCTCTTACCACTTGATGATTTACCAAATTTTTCCAGTCCAAGACGTTCATGTCAGGATACTTACGCTACCGGCTAGCAAAAGATAAGTACAAAAACACTATGCAAAGAAGCTACGGAGAGTGTGTGACAGTCAACTATATATTTTCCTTTTATGGCTTTAATGTCGCATATTGTGAATATTGATACGTGGATGGCTCAATTTTGTATTTCATGCATTGTGCAATAAACTTTTTATCAAGGCTAGACCTTCAGGAGCTCAAAGCAGGAAAATCAAGCTATTGTTTAAAAGCTAGACACTGGCTTCAAGAGGCCAGAGTTGTCAGCCGCGGATGCGAAGTCAGCTTTCATTTGATTGAGCGTGGAGGTGATGTGAGATGACGAAAAATCTATATACGATGTCATATTTCAGCTATTACATATTTTACATAAATATTTAGGCTGTTAATCGGAAGCTGAAGATGGTGGCGGTTAAAAGAAGTTGCGGCTACTGCACCGTAAGGCTTGTCCAGCTTTTTGCTTTTAGCGAAGGATGGGCGGAGGGCGGGGAAGTGTTGTTGTTGTGGTCTTGGCACAGGTTGTAACAAGCTTTGATCGGGATACGTGCGGTTAGTGGATTAAAGTTTTGGTGGATTTGATAGCGGACGTGCCGGTTTTATGGCTTATCTGTCTCTTCTATTCCCAGATCAAAGGCTTGTCGGTGGTAGATTGGCAGGAAGGAAGTTGAGGTGGCTAAATTTCATGATTTCTGGATTATGACTGAATTCACCGAAAAGGAGCATAACTTCTAGTGGAAGGATCAATACCTTCGTCTACCCATGATTAGGCGCGTGGGTGGGTACGTGGTGATGGGGTACGTGAAGCGGACTCTTTGATGGAAAAGATATGAGATCCTGGTCCGTGATCTTTGAGAAGGAGAATGCAAAAATCCATTTAAAAAATAGGTTGGATACGAATTCCCATAAAACTACCGAGAGGAATAATTGCACTGACAGGAGTCAAGTGAGAAGCATGAGGAAGGCTTTTGGAGTCGAGTAACCTGCTGCTTTTGGTAGGAAAATAACTTGCTCCTGGGCAATTGCGAAGATACTGCACGCGCAACTACTGAGTGAAAGTTTGCTTTCACTTAGCAAGAATATACGCTTGTGTCGGCGTAGTACGGGGGAAAGGATGAGTTTGAAAGAGAAAGTGCTCCTGAAGCCACTTTCTCTTGATGGTGAATAGGGTCTGAGCCATGCGCAATCTAGGAGTGGCTACGGAATAAAAATCAATATTGTTCGCCTTCTCACACAGTTCTCTCTCCTCAGCATTGTTCGACTTACAGAGCAGCCAGTAAATGTGTGTGCGATCTCATGTGAGGACACGAAAAATAAAGTGTTTCGTCCATATTTGGGCTAAAAAAATATTCAGAGCAATTAGTCGTTAAGTGGAGTTTTGAAAGGGAAGTGGAATTGATTTACATTTCTGAGCACTTCTTGGCGGGACTGCTGGGTTGGTGTGAGACAATGGTTCAGCGATTGGGGAAGAAGGAATAACTAATCATCAAGTATCATCGATAAAGTCCTCAAAAAAATCGCTGAGGTACGAAATAATGCACGGAGTTTCGGTTCATTCCGCTTTGGCTATTAAAAGACAGCGAAAAAGAAGAGACGATGCTGCCAGAAGAGGACGGAGAAGAGCTCATAACAAACCTATATCCGAAGCTAATCTCGGCGGCGGCTCCAATAGCGCTCATAAGGTATTGTGATCCACTCATAACACGTATACCATTGCTTATAAATATACGTGTGCGTATTTCTTGACTCTCTTCTATAATTTCCACTCGGTTGTGCTTCACGTAGTTAGTTAAGGTCGCTAATAGCTTCTCCCAAGCTTAAAAGTTTACACTTCTGCACTTTCTTCTCTTTTAACGAGTTACAAATTCCCTGGGAGTTTTCCCTTTTGGTTGTTTGCTTGCAAGCTGCATTTCTGCTTCAAAACTCCTGCGATTACAAAGCTCCGGGTTACGGCTTACATGCATAGCACAGCAGTTGTTGCGTCTTGTGTTCACTTTTCTGTTGTGTCGATTGCATTATGGAATTTGGCTGACGAAACGGCATGCAAAGTTCTCAGTGTGGACGTCATTGAAAATCATGAGGTTTGCTGTTGGCCAGAAGCTCACGACGTAATAGAAAACATTGATTACGTAATACACTCCTTTCTTAGGTTAAAGCAAATGCCGCAGAATTTTATTGCTGCAACGATCAATGACCAAAAGTGAGATGCTGGATTTGGAGTTTAACATCCTTTGAAACATGAGCAGAAAGTTCTCGTAATGCTGCTCACATGTTAGATAAGTTCAGGGCGAGACTAACAGCTTTTCGGATCGTAGACACAGTATAAAGAGAGGATAAAAACAATTACGTTAATTAGATTTGCGGGGTAGTAACGAAAAATGTTTGAATTAGAGTAAAGCTCCTGGCATGGGAAAAGGACGCGTTGACCTTTACGGGCTAAAATGGCACAGCGGCCTGGTATCCTTTTGATAAAGATGATTGGGGATCTGGTGAGGAATTCGTTCGCTGCTGTTTGAAGATGTTAAATTAAATTCTGTAAACGATAAGGAAGGGAGCGGAATGGAAAGCATGTGCGACAGAGAAAATGCCAGGCTTTTCCAGAGGGGTTGCTCGCGGACTAGTTCAAGGTATTTATTCAGTAGGTCTTGATTATTGAGGCCAGATGTTTGTCCTTTTTATATCATGCGATTGCACATCCCGTCCTGGTAACGCTGTTGAGCATTTCCCAAGCCAAGAGTCACAAAGAAAATCTCGGAACCGAGGGAGAGAGAAAGATGCAAACACGGGAGTAATTTGAACACAACCTGCTGGAACTGCTTGGCTTTGAAATGTGTGCTGGATTTCCCAAGGTGGATTCACTTTTAAACGAGCTAGCCGTCTTGAGTAAGATTAACCCAGAAACAGAGACGAGTTACTGGTGGTAATGCCGAGATGAATTAGTAGCAGTTGTCAGCACCAGACGGCTTACGGGCAGCTCAAGTTCAAACAAACCTAAGCGACGGTAATAAATGTGTAAAAGTCAACGTTTCCATCCGTCTGTTTTGTTGGGACTTCAAACAGCATAAGATGGCTTCCCAAATTATCAAAGTGCTCTTGCATGGGATAAGCTTCTTTATAAAAGAGCATAGTTCGCAGTCCTACTTCATGCTATGCTGTAGTGATGTTCTAGGATCCAGCTAGCTTCTAGCTCTATTCCCTTTCTTTGCGCTTGCATGAACATACCTTACCGGTGGCTTGCGAAAGATTTGTGTAAAATGGTTTCCTTTGTGGTCAGGTCTTTAGAGGATTTAATTTGCTGTGCTCCTCCGACTCTTTGGTTCCTTGTTTTGCACGCCCCGTGTCTTGTTTTGTATGAGAGAAGTGATTTGCTAAACGCGAAACTTTACACTTTACGGGTACTTTACTTTTCTTTTTGCACGCTGCTGCTATGAGAAGATTACCTAGTTATGACCTGCGATGCTGTGACGAATCATGATGCTTCGTCTTTTCGAAGAATTGCAAATTTTGCCTGCAAAGCAGAATATGAAGGGATGCCTATTTTTCGCCAGTGTCACACTAAAACATTGGAGTATTGTTGCACGCCACGCACCTTTCTGAGCGCTTCAACTCACTGTTTTGCATGGAATGAATTGGTGCTACCCAGGTGGGGTTTGAGCATAACGGAGTGTGGTTGACGCAGGTTATCGGAACCGTAACCACTCTTCACGTTGGAATTATTTTCTCACTCATCGGCTTCCTCTTCCTCGTGTCAGCTCTAATTCCGTCATCGACAACAACGAAGAAAGAGTTTTGGAACTTAATCGCTACCGCAGGGACTTGCCTTTCCATAGGTGTGTTTTTGATCGCGCTGAATTACTTCTTTGGGAACAAGGAAGATCAGGAACTAAGCAACTACGTGGAAGCTCAACTTGGGCGAACGACTTCCGGCCAAAGGCTTGTGAGAGATCAGTCCGAGCTTTTGAACGTTCCTTCAGCAGCTGGATCTCGCCGAATGTCGACAACGCCGTCTATACATCCCGCGGATTGTCCTGTGGTAATTGACATTCAGGATTGCAGCATAGATATGCCGCGAGAAGAGGGCAGGACGAAGGATACTTACCGAGTGTACGACAAACAACGCTCCAACAAGCATGTTCAGCAGCATTCTACGCATCCTTCCCATGCGACCTCTTCTGCTTGAAATCTTCTATCCGTCTTCTCTTCTCTTTCCGACATGACTGTTGCGAAAAGGCCCATCAGACGTTGCTATATTGAGTCTCGTTCTCTCTTTCTCGTCCGATGCATAGCCCCGTCAACGAAAGCTTGTTGACGGTTTCCATGGCGACATACACTCTTAAGTTACTCTCGTCACATCCGCTCTTCCTCTTCTGACAGCCTCGCCATTTTGAGGAATAAAATATTTAATCGGGGACCACAGCATTAACTGTGTAGCTTTAGACGTTCTGTGTGAAAAAGTGTCGCAATCGTCCGCGGTAAAAATACCAGGTATTCTCAGTTCTATGTATGCATTGTGCATTTGGCATTACTCCATTTACAAATGGAACATACTTTTGTGGAGGTCCTTACATCTACTACAAGTCTAACGTTTTCATTAGTTTCTTTCCGGTAATATGGATCAGATTTTTATACTTTTATTACGTCCATGAGTTGATGTTCGAGATTTTTCGTAATTTTTATGGCTGGAAATCAATTCAGATAGTTCTTATCGTCAGTTGCTATGGCAACCGTATGCAGTAGCGCTAACGAGTTTATGAGCAACGGTTCCATGCGAAAACAGCCATGCATTATCGAAACAACGCTAAAACAGTGTGGAACTATTGTGTTATAGTACAGGTCGTCGGCTTTTTGGAGGAGCTTCATAATTGCCCTGATTTCCATCTCCGGCTCATCTCCTCTCGCTCTCCGAAACATTCTCAAAGTTGTTGCAGCTCGCAATGTGTATGTAACGTAGGTGTTAATCGTCATGGCCACCAGACTGTATCCTATCCCCAGTCCTAGTATTTCTAACAAAGTAAACTAAAAAGACAAGGCCTTGAGAGGCCATCCTGTACATAATTTGTATGACCCGTGACTTGGAATTGGTATGTTAACGTTAACACTTGTGCTGGACATGATGCGATTGAGCAAGCTTGGGAGCATAGGTGCTCAAGTCTGAATCTTTGTCTGTGAACAAGAATATTGAAGAAAAAATGCCAAAAAATACAGACTTTTATCAATTGATTGAAATTACACACACCCTACCTCAATATAGGAAGAGGCGTCCCCTGACTGTACTCTAGAATTTGAAATCGGGTCTTTAAAACTTGTAGAGACAGGACTAACCTTGGTGAACTTGTAGCGGGTCTGAAGGGAGGCTTTTTTGTGGCGTTGTTAGAACCAGAAAGAATATTTTATAATGTTTTGTACAATACTTGATGATGCGTTTTTTATCCGCAAAAGTACGTATTGGACAGTTGGAGTGAGTGGTTCTTTTTCATTCCGCTGAATCAGAATGTGTTGGCCCATCGCGAGCTTGATATCCTTTGAGACAGCACCCTGCAGAAAACTTGCAGAATGATAAGCATGCGGAATGCAGTAGCTTGCTCCTAGACGAGAAGGTGCATCCACGGTTTAACTTTTATAATGTTGTGATATCACGGTAGCTGATGTTGCACTTGGTTTGCTATATCGATTTATCGTTACGCTAACATATACACGGCCACACCCTCTTGAAACTCCAGCTAATGAAGGCAATTTAAGAGTTATTGCCGAGAAATGGCTCGGAACGGGAGCGCGACGAGACACGCAAAACGTTCTCCAACTTACCCAACACTTCTCTCCTTCATCCTTACCTTGTCACTCTTCCTTGACCCTCCTCACACACAAGTGTACTTGACCTGGTCCTTGTAATTCCGTTTTTGATTGTGATAAAGCATCTCCATCATCGAACAGCTCTTTGAAGAGCAACAGTGCGACGATCTTGACCGTGCACAATTCCTTACAGCTACGGCATACGAACTCACTGCAAGTTGAAACAGTTTGAGAACTACAAACTGCCTTTGCTCGAGAAATTTGAATGATACTGATGAAAAGTTTGATCGATCCTTGCAATTGTATCTGCTATTAGCTTGTACCTCCAACTGATGAGAGACAAAATTTATAGAAATTACTACTTGGTCGTAATGCGAATAGCGCTTACAATGTGGTCTTTAAAACATTTTCTACTTTCTCCCTAAGCTTTACAGCTCAACTTTCACACCTTTTTAGACAAAGTGCTTGATCGTAGATATAGTGGTGGTTGGGAAAAAAGAAAAGATCTTATTACATATATAAATGCATATATACTGTATCTACATGAAACATTCACTTGTATACGCCATTATCTTAAACGTTTGAAAATTGCACGCTATTTGACGTTGCAGTAGTGTACATGATGATGCTAATGCTGAGAGACCTTTGCTGGATGTTTCATGTTTGTCAATACAATGGTCCTATTTATACTCCTCGTGCACAAAACCTTATACTGCTCTTCCTTTTTAGAGCTTCAAAGATTTATACAGGTACGAAGGAATGGCGGATGAGTGAGTTTAAAGTAAACGACGGCTACAATCTTTTAAACTGCTCTAGTGTGTATGAAAATAATGTCCTTCTTTAAGTGTAAAAGTTGCCAAGTCCAAAGAATTTCCCGTCTATAAGTCACTTTAATTCTACTAACGAGATTCTAGTGTTCCAATTACTACTACCAGCCAAGCCTACTGTACTTATTTCCACAAGTGTATGAAAATTAAAGAAAAACAAAAGTTTTTTACATGCTAAGTTTTCGTCTAGTATACAATGTGGCTTCAGTTTAAAAGTTGATACTGACAGTTCTTATTAAACAAACGATTATGCATAACGTTCACCGATGCTTTCAAGCTGCATAAGCTTGGAGGCGATAGAACGTAAAAATGCTTTCATAAATTATAGGATTTTGTAAGGGTTTATTTCGTCTTTTGTAACACAGATCAAGGATTTGTCGCAGTTCTTACGAGAAAAAGTGGTTACTGTCAATTGCTATTTTTTGTACAAACTTTTCTTTGTGTTAGCCAACATGGCACAATAAAGCAGGCGTCTTTCTCATTTCTGAAACATTATTTGAAAAGTATATTTCCATAAATCCTGAGGCTGTAATGCTGACACTTTCATAATTTGACACTCTATTAAGTTTAATTGATATTTGATATGATCTAATGCTTAATAATGTTTTTATAAGAAACGATGACGAAACATATTCCTTTGCTTTCTACTCAAATAAAGAGCTGGGTAACCAGACTATGTTGAGCTGAGCGAGCATGTTCCTTTCATGTTAAAACAATGATTTGTATTTGTGGACCAGTTTTCCAATTGTATGTTGTTTTAAAAGGTATCTAAATAAAAATCGATGCCCAAAGCCTATTCAGTCTTTTACTCCTTGTGGACGGTGTGATTGCCAAGTGCCAGCTCACGAGTGCATATGGAGCCAGGGAGATGAAAGTGCGAGTAGGAATGAAAACAGAGGATTTTTTATGGAAGCAAGTTACTGTCACGGATAAAGGCTGGGTGGCGGATGCATGAAGACTGGCAAAAAAGGGGGAGGGACCGTGAGAGGAATATTTTGTAAAGATTTTGTTTTGTCTCGCGCAGGATGATTGGGGCAATGCCTTCCCTGGCCCTGGACCGCTGCTCTGCGAAGCAGCAGGGGTCGATCGGTCACCTAAATAGGAACAAATTATCGTTGCACTTTCGACCGCCTCAGATGAATGCACAATCAACTAGTGGAGGAGGAGGGGCGGAAGTGGACGGCGGGGCGAGGACGGGTCACTTCGCTCGTGCGTGTGCCAATCGCCGGGTCCTATTTCAGCTTTCAGTGCTTGCTCCGCTTTGCGGCGCGTTACTATTGTTCGTGGGACTGGTTCAGCTGATACCTGGTGCTGACGGCGAAGCTTTTAGCCTTCCGCTTATTATAATCGGTAGCATTATTTTGTTCGTGGGCGTGTTCCTCATATTATTTCGACTGTTCTGCAGCTACGATCCTGGCCAGCCTAGTAACTCTGAGCAAACAGAGATTAAAGTCGAAGACGTAGGAAGCAACTGATGAGTGGACCAGGCGCTAAAATCATGAACGCAGTGCTAGAGAGACACTAACACATGTACACGTACACACATACACTCTTTTACTACTTAATGATTATGACGATAGGGCTATTGTGCGTTATCCCTTTGTTGTCGAAGAGCAAGTCTCCTTGTAGCGTACTGGACCCGTTAGTAACGTGACAGTTTTCTTGCGTGAGTTGTCTTTACACAATCCATATAATCTCGGAGCTTTCTCTCTATCAACTTTCACCGCGCCACCAACCAATGAATACGATGTTCTGCAGGCAATTATCTACATACATATACGATGACACACTGCTCTGGACTGGACTACCGCTGGACCCACACTCCTGATTGTTACCACGTGCTGTACCGTGCCACACCCGATATTTTGCATGACATTCCTTTTTCCATTGCTATAGAACCTATGTGTAAGAGACAAAAGAATGCAGAAAAAATTGTACACGAAATACTCTCGCTCTTTGCTTACCATGGCTCTCAGGTGATTCAGGAGTGAACGTATATACTATAAATGTCAATGATGAATACAGAACAGATTATAACAGCTTATAAAATACATTATAAAAATCGAACTTTCCCTCCGACCTCTTGCTGAATTGAAGATTGACTTGGTCAATTTATCCAGGTCGCGTATTCAAATATTGCCAATCTAAGTCCAAGAAATCAAATTATATTTTCGCTATCTCCCTTGTTTCCAGTTACAAGTCTAATTAGGATTCGTATCGTATTGTACGACTATACTTACATAGTTGTAACTGTCACTTAACTAAGCTGCATTGCATTTAATAATCGATTCGTCATCTCTCGTCGTTGTTAATTCTATCGTCATTGTAATTATATTGAGTGATTACATTTTACTACACTATTGTATTTGACTATCATTCCTATAATATCTACCACGTGTTACCGTTATCCCACACAAATAAAAGTAATAATAATAACCTATAAGCCTTCAATTCTTCGCTCCTCGTCTTGTTTGTGTTCTCATTTTTTTTAAAGTTCAGGTGCTAACAGAAGAAGTAAATGCGACAATACGTCAGATTTCCTCCAGTTCAAGAACTGCGAGTAACCACTTGGAATAGTTCAAGTCATACGCTTGTATGAGGTAAGCATAATATCGTCGCGACGGTATGCTAAAAGACAAAAGGTACGGAGTACCTCCCTACAAATTCCTCTTCTTTCAGCCAGAAGTACGCATTTCGGATCCGCCATTCAGAAACATGAAGTCCACTTCCATTCCATAGTATGCCATGAAAAAGGTCACTGGAAGCACTTATTACAAAAAGTTTTTGAAGCAGAAACGGCATCATGTTTGAAAACGCTTTTAATTCACGTGTCAGGGCACATAAAATATTTCCCATTAAATCCAAGTCCAAGATAATGAAAGTCGTGATACTGGAGGGGTGATGTCACTATGGTAATGATAGGGTGCTTCGGAACGAGCAATGGAATGAATGAATGAATGAATGAATCACAAGTTCAAGACCGTGTACAGCTACATGTAGTGCATATATTTAATTATCAAAACAAGAACCTCTTCAAATCCTGTGTCATGCGCCGAAAAAAGAAATGCCGACGTTAAGTGGCAAAAGCCGCGTGAATCGATATTACGCAATTCCTTTGTACTAATAACTTTAAGATAAGCCTCTGAAACATATGCAGAAGGTATTACATATACATAGGTACATAAATAAACAAGGACAGATATGCATGGCTAATAAAAACTAACTACTATATGCTATCTAATAGCCTCCATTGATTTCTGCTTCACGACCCTCCGTGTGACCACCAATCAGACTTGTTCAGATACGTTTATAGTTACATACACGCACACAAATGTAATCCCATTCAAAAACACTCTACGTCTACGAGTAAAATCATTGTGATCAAACAAAAAAGGTAGAGGTGGAAACAATTCAGTGCTGCTGCTGTATTACTCGACAATTAGCCGACTTTCGCTACTACAACCGGGAGAGCGGTCTGGACGGAGCATTGCTTCTTTACTTGTGAATATCATCTGTTTCAGTCTTTAATCTTGCGTTTCGTTATTCTGGCAATTACAAGCACATGCCGTGATTACAGGATGACGGATCGGGATCCAGCGGCACTTCTTGGCTTTCTCCCAGTCTTGGCAGTGCCATCTTAATAGAACCTAAAGAGGAAGGACTGATTCATGAGTTTAACTCATTTATTGAGAAAGTATGTAAACGTTGGGGAATGTGGAAAATCGGATGCTTCTTCTCATACCTTATATTCTGCCTCTGAAGGTTGACAAGTCATTCCCGGCGGGATGGAGCAGGAGCGCTCGCTATGACAATGTCCCTCCTTGAGCCACCTCGGCCAGAAACGTATGCCTAAGTCTCTCCATTTCTCATAAACGGGGCAGGACGTGTAAGCCCACAAGAACTGGGCGAGCTTCCGCCTTAGCTTCGGGGTCAAGCGAGTGCGAAGCTTGGAGCCGTCGGGCATGGTTATGGCTCCATACTGCAACTTTTTGATAGACTTTGGGACCTGTAAATCCACGAGCGAATTTATAGAGATAGTTTTGCAAATCCGATAAGACAGGCAAAGCCTATGCAAATTGATGCCATAAGGAAGGAAAGAAAAATTTGGGGTATGACTCACGTCTCCAATGGGCACGAGCCTTCCCTTACGGTTTCTCTTGAAGGGGAACTTGACTGTTCCATTGGAGTTGTAATGTGCTGGTTCTCGAATACTCATAAAGTTGTGGTCATAATTCTTGCCCAACTTCGCCCTCAGTACCTTAGGATCGAGATCAGTAGGACATGGGTCATACTTGGCTCCGACGGGTTCCTGGAGCTTGGTTACAGCCAAATCTTTGGCGGGGATGGGTCTGAGAAGATAGGTTGACGAGGGTGAGTACGATGACGCGATTCCAAATCTCGCCCAGAACAGAACCAGCAAGGCGTGTATGAAAAGTCCATCCATTGTCAATGATACCTGGATGTGAAAAAGGATGACAATGAGTGCATTACATCATAGCCATTCGTGGAAGAATACGACGCGTATAGAAAAGCACTTGTACAAAGATGTTATTACGATGAGCCTTAACTGTTTCACCCACACCCTGTTCTCAAGTAAGCAGTAACTAAAGATGTATGTACTGCTAGTACCTGACTCCTCTTTGTTACAGCTGGCTTGTTCATAGGTAGAACCTTTGACTAGTCAGCAAGCTGGCAGCTGGCTGCTGGGTTAGTTGAAGCCAAGCCATACAGTGTGTTTAATAGCGCCAGCTTTATCTCTTTCATTGCAAACGACGAGGAAAGGATGATGGAAGAAAAAATAATAATGGGAGACTCCAATATTTTAAAGGCGTGTGACAGTGTATGCCTTGTTTTCTCAAAGGAGAAAGTCACCCACCATAAGTTAACAACAAAGATTGGGTGACGGTTGCTATAGGTCGGGCTGAAGGGAACGCCATCTGGAAAAGATGGTGTGTAAACGGCTGTACCCTTCCTCTCCTGCCTTTTTTACCTTATTTTGAACAAACTCTCTGCGACGCCTACAAGAAAAGCTGAAATTCCATATATGCCGGCAAACAAAACATGTTAAATAACGAAGAAAATATTAGGGGAGCGGCGGGAAGGAAGATGATTAGCTATAATAGACTCTGCCGTTCATTCATTCATGCATCTTATTTTCATTCACAAAGTTTGGCCATTTGCTCGCGTCCCAAGCTCGCAAAATGTCTCCCATTGACCCAACGAGGGATTTTGAATGAATGAACAGAAAATTAAGGATTGGTTCTACACCTTGGACATTTATAAATGAATCATGGAGTGAACCACCCTAAAAAACTAGTTGACCACACCAAAGTTTGCAAATGCGCAATTCAACGAGCCTGCAGTAATGAGAGAATGTGGCTAAAAAGAGATGAAGAGTGAAAAAATGTGCGAAATCATAAGCACCCGCACATCCATCCTCCTTTACGACTGGACCAGCTTTTGCGAAATGACCACCTTATTTCAATAACTGCGAAGCCTCCTGGGTGCGTTCAAGTCAAAAGTGACGTGAACCTACCGTGCCGTGCCGAGATACCATTGCAGATAAAGATGCAGCTGCATCATTGCGCTATTCCCTAGAAAAGTTTCACAAGTTTGTTAGCTGTCCAGCATGGAAGTGACGGTCGTGGTGGTCTTGACTGCATGTCCACACAGTGGACGACGAATTCAAGTTATTGATGGTGGCAGCTCGATGACGATGTTTACGATCACCTTGTTATTGGTCTCTTTCACGCTTTCTTGCTCACTTTGTTGACGCAAGCCATGCAAATAGACGCTGGAGAATAACTACAACAAAGAGATTGTTCTCAATCTCGTTTTTAACCCTCCGTGTGCTAAGTACCTTCAGTTGTTAATAAGTATCTCGCCAGAATGTTGATGCCATACGATGATTTACATCGGCAAACCTACCTCTTGTAAACTGATTGTAAGGAGGAGAGAATTTGCGAAAAATTTCCGACCAGACAGCAAATCCATTCTGAAGCTGCTTTTAGAGGATTACCTCATCCTCGCAAGTCAGTCACTCTCTCAGTCAGGCTTGTAGAGGCAGGCCATACACGAGCGGTACACACTCACATCACACATGAATTGCCTTTGAGCCAACGCCACTCTGCCGCGGCAATAACCACCAAGGAGAGAATTTACACATTCATCCCCAACCCCTGACATACACTCCCAAAAGCAGATACAAATATATTCTTTAATTTACTTTTTATTCACCCACCTCTCTCTCTCTCTCATCCTCCCTGATAGCCAACAAGACCGAAATGAATGAACCTTTAAATTGCACCAGTAATTTCCGCCCTCACAACATCATTACACGGACTCGAGCCACGCGTTACTGGTCACTTAAAAGGACAAACATTAGGTGACAATGCCCAGATCAGCCACAGTAAGTACGCTGTAGAGTCAATTAACTCCTTCCAAGTGCCATGCACAACATCAACCTACATTTTCTAAAGGTTATGCACCACGAGTAACTTATCCTTCTAACTGACCTTAGATTTAAACGAGCTGAAGGCTATCTTCGGGCGAGAAAATTACAAGTCAAAATACACATTCCACACACAACATCTGATCTGATTAAACATTATGTTAACAAGGGGACTGAAAACCGAAACAATTAAAAGGTTATCTGGCAAAAAAAGATTAAAAAGCTAGCGAAGCGCTAAAAGTTGTCAGCCATCAATAGCACAAACTACATAACAATACTGACCGATTCGGTTATCAATCATGCTAGTCTCGGAGATTTAGATCAATATTTGATGCACACCTTGAAATTGGAAGGCATGTGTCTCTAAGCTTCCCTCACCTAAACCCTGCCACTGAGTTCGGCAAGACTTTAACTTAGTTCGACGTTTTACTAAAATCACTGCAAGCCAGTGCAACTTAATGGTTAGCAAAAGCAATTTTGAAACATAGCGGAAGAGAATGATTATTTCAGGCAACTTTTTACACCAAGCTCTGTTTCAGTGAAACTTGGCGCTCCATCAACTCAAATGCTTGCACCGCTCAAACGTTTTAGTATTCTTTCCTGGTCTACATAACTCAGCCAGTTGTCCTACGTGACTGTTGTTGATGCAGCCGAGGACATGTTTCTGGAATACCCGGTGGTACATCCTTACCTCGCTTACAATTACCACATCAGGCTGCTAAATTATATCGATTCTGATGTAATATGTAATTTAAGTATTTAGTTTACACGAGAATTTACCCTGCTATACTTTCAGCCGGCAGTTTAATGAAGACCTTTTAATTGTGTGCCAATGTTCTTCCGCTAAAATCATGGGCTTTCTTAAGCTGTCAACCATCCATTCTTGACTTGGGCTTGGGTTTCAAAGCATAATCCAAAATATCAAGCCAAGAGTCTTCCTTCGGTGCTAAAAACTCTATCGTTAAAGATATTAGATGTGACTGAGGCAAACGTTTTTACTGACCGTTAACAGTAAAAAGTAAACGCTTATGCTAAAAAGCTTATGATCAGACATCTCATTCTGTAGCAATGAATGGTTCTCTGTTTCTGGTTTCACTGAGGAAAAGCCCAACCGGGCTTTTTACAAAGAAAGTCTATTTGTATTTGTATCAACAAGCATTTAGAGCGTTGAATTACTAAGCTTCCATCTCAAAATTTGAAAAATTTTGTGCCAGTTCCGATTGATGCATACGACCACACGTAGATAGGAATAAACCAATAATAGGTAAATAGGAAAATAGGTAATTTCACTGGACTGATGTGACGCGAAATGCATAAGTATCAAGCTATAAATAGAATCAGCGTACTCTCAGTTTAGGCATGGCGCTTAACAGCGTTTGCAGCTTGATTTTTCTGGACAAAGTGGAATCTCTGGCAAGGACAACACCCATGACACTTAAAGTAAATACTTTCTGATTCGGGAGCTCCGAGTGTTCCGAACTTCGGCCTTGTGAAAAGTTAATCAAAGCAGATGCGAAAAGGTTGCAGCACGAAAGTGTTATTCAGAGCAGGAGGCGAAAGCTAAATTTTCGGACGCAAGAATATGAGCTTTGGCTGCGCGGAAACGGAATGAAACTGTAAGAAGGTAAACAAACAAATATTGACTTTGACTTACACAAATATGTGAAGATGTTTATTTTGCATACTTTGATCCTCCTTGAGCGCACATCACTTAATTTGCACGGAGAGTTCGGGATATGTTTTTACTCGGAACGATCTCGGATTTGCACAAGCACTAATTAGGTAAAACAAACGGACGGCTGGACTTCCCCCTCATGATAACATGCTGAAGAAAGTCAAAGGAACCATTCATCGTAGAAAGCAGTTGGTGTAAAAAACTGTGTGAGTTTTGTTCGGCACTTGGTGGAAGGAGCTGACGAAAAAGTTGCAGGAAGGACACAACTTGTGGCGGAAGAGGTACTACTTCTCAAACTGTAAACGATGATGCAAAGTGTGAGATAAGGACTGGCTTCTTTCTGGACTCGTTGCGGTGTGGAGCAAAGGAAAAGTGTCAAAGCAATCAAGTGTGTGCTGGCTGCAACAATGAGTGAGTTATCACAAGTGCTAACTGGGTACAATGAGCTCCCCAGGTGGAATGATTATTGAAATCAGAATGCTTGAATATATCTAAGAAACATTAGTAGCGACCCATGTTTGACTGTAAGAGACTCTGCGTTGCTCCCACATCTGAGGGAAAATATGAGACTGAGACTTGGTGGCTCCAAGCGAGCACATGTACCTAGTGCATCTCACCCGATGAAGATGAAAGCGAAATGGGACGCTGTTCTTCAGACCTAGTGGAAATCTTAAGGAAACTGAGAGCAAAAATTAAATCTCTTAGCATACCGTGCACACCTTGACCCATGTAATTGTGATCCAGGGAACACACGTTAATCCCCTGAGAGACCCACAAACTTCTTTGAACAAGATGAGCTGGATCTCACGCCGCCGCATCTTCGTCCCGTGTATATATTGAACTTGCACAGTCGTCTCAATCCTACTGTAAAGAAAGATATTTCACTTGACAACAGAACAGACGACCAGACCAGTATAACAAATCTTAACTCAATTGACGCAAATTTCCGTCCATATTTCACCAACCAGATCCCACCTACCCCCTCACGGTGGCACAAATGCATGAAAAAGACTAAAGATTATGTCAACCCATTTTGACGTCAACAAATCATGACAAGAACATCATTTCTAAAAGTGAGTAGCGATTCAGTCCTGCGGCAGGCAGGTCATACGCTCGACTTTTCATGTGCGGTTCAGCTTTGAATGACTTAATTCTTCGAATGGCCATATTGTGCACAAAGCTTTGGAAATGTGACATCTCACCATGGGAACGCTTACAGCAAATAATCGCACCCACCCACGTCGCATCAGCTTCATTTTGGCTTTTGCTCCATGCTCATTCCTCTTATTTCTTAAGCTCCCGGCTTTCTGCGGGTGAAACATTCTTCCGCTCTATAAGCTTTAATCCGATCTTCTTACACCTCATCTCGAACATGTTTCACTGCATTGACGGTGCTCTTAATCTTTGGCTTGAGAGAGCACTGACTTTACAGTCTCTGTCTCAATTGTACGCCTTGTACCAGGACGTATTCTCTTGCGAAAGATTTGACAAGAAGCGGTAATGGTGTAAAATTGTAATAATTTATTGCATGAAGGGTCAAACAAAAATCTTTACAAAGAAAGTCGTATGAAAGTATTGGCACATAAAACACATGGCTGCTGTCACCCCCTAACCTGTCAACATGTATGCCTAATAACAAAAGGTACGAAAGGTGTAGCTAAAGGCTAGTGCGTAACGCTAAATTAAGCTTAACTTCTATTGCAGCCTTACAAGTAGTTTCTCAAAATAATCAACCAATAATACTTTCAAAGCAGTTAGCAACGCAAGCGTTACGGAGATTTCCCTAACTTTTTCAGTATCTTTCTTTTAGTGGCTACTCTCAAAGATTTCAGAGGTGCCAAAGCGCAGGACTTGAAAGTATAAAATACAATGCTCATTAGGTATTAATCAGTACTAATAACACACTGGTAACAAAATCTTGAATTTGCATGACGGCAAAACCTACGCTAAAATATATTGTCATGATTGGATATGCAGTATGATAAAATATGCACAAACGTAACGTGATTCATCAGTCAGAGATTACATAGATTCAAAATCAGACGTTAGTACATTCTAAGAGGCCAGACTCGAACTTTACAAGCATTAATTAGAGAAAGTCATTAGTTCTGAATGGACACATGTCATGCATTACTACGTTACTGGGTAAAATCCACGGCTAAAACTCACACAGTTAGGCTTCTTGAGTCCCTTAACTTGCCGCCCTGAAGGTGCCAGTTGGTCTCTTAGTCTGCGGCTGTTTTCTTAGCGAAGGAAGCCAGGGCAGAAATCTCGGAAGTGTCAGCATCCAGTCTGCTGAATTCTATTTCTTCGGCTCCACTTATGGTGCTGGCATAGGGATCTGAAAAACACAGTAGAGATGAACCCCACTCATTGTCAAGACAGCGGAGGTGCTATAGCAACTAAGACTTTATGATGGAATCCATGACCCATTCTTACCTCTGTCTGGAGCCCATCTTTTGTGCGATGGAGCATAGAGGCATAGAAGAGCTGAGATGTAGATATTCCACATTCCGTACACTCCGGTGTAAAACGCGGAAGTGTATTCGATTTCGATGTCGCCTCCTTCCCACTTCCATTTATCCTCAGTAACTTGTCCAAGGATGAAGCCAATTACTGTCATTAGCAGCGCATACCAACGTTGTCAACATAAGAAACTTGAATCGGTAAATAATGCCTGCAAAAATGAACATGTTTGAAATTAAATGTCACTCCGATCAGCATCTGTACACGCTGGATGAACTAGCCTTGATAAAAGGTACCAGAATTATCCAAAGTTCTTATAAAAGTTTACCTTGATAATGCAAGCGACGCACAGCGGACATGGCAGGGAGGGAAGTTCTTTTTGCACTTATGTTTCGGAAAACCCTCCACACCATCCAAGAAAGGAAAATGAAGTACAATGATGCGCAAACTCCAGCAGCAATGATTAGGGCCAATGCCAATTTTACACCGATGGGTGTAGCCCAAAGAGAGTAGAAGGGATTGACCAAATGAGTTCCTCGTTCGCACAGATCAAACAAGAACAATGCCAAGCAACCAATTCCAACGGCGCTAAGATGCTTCCAGTATGTTCTCAAGGTCGTTCGTTCCCTTCCAGATTCCTATTAGAAGTTCATTCCCTTAAAGCAATCCTTCCTTATTTTAGATTATACATGTTGCATCACTCAAATTTAAGTCTCATACCATCAAGTGCTCGCCAGCGAAAACCAGCCAGAAGGACAACAGGGTAGCGTAAAATATCCCTTGACGAATATCACTCAGGAGAAGCATGTATGGCATATCGAAGTATAAGGTGAACCATTCCACAGGCACTGGAAAAAACGATGCATAAGAACCTAATACCCATTCCATTAACTTATTTAACTGGACAGTGTCATTTCGTAAATATTACTTACAGTTTAGAAATTCTAATGCGATTCCCAAAGTCAATATCATCTTTTCTAGAAGTGCAGGTGGCCGTCCTTGAGCTTTTACTCGTCGCCAGTACCAAATTATGATTCCGAGTACGATCGGGGTGAAAAAGGTTTTCAAACTAAACCATACTTTAGTGAAACCACCGTTCTGATATATAGTGACCAAATGCATTTCTTGAGGTATCCCGATTCCCTGAGGCATAAAAAGTAGAGTTGTTAACACCACCATGACAGATTTAACAAGGAAACGGCCGATGTTTTTACGAAACAAAGGTAATCACTAACCTTATTGTGTTTTGACTCCGGAGAAGACGGAAGTCGGATATTTAACAAATAGAAATCATGATGTAAAGATCCCAGTTCGAATAGTGGAATCAAATCACACAAGTAGTCATGACCTTCTTTCGGATCATGTATTGTGCATTCCAAAGCTCTTTCTTCCATGCTTTCCGCATACCATTTCCAGTCTGTGTCCGGATCCCACTTGTTTCTGTAAGCCAACCTTGCATCCAACAACAAGGTCGCACCTTCCTCTATGACACAGTAAAAAGCAAAATGACAATCAGAACTGTTATAAGCGTGAAGTCCGTAAGCAGTTAAAGTAGCAAGTGACGTACCGACTTTGCTTTGCTCAGAATGGGTTACTTGCAACTGCAGAATCCCCATTAAATTTTGCTGCCATCTAGTGAAATCCAAGATCTGGTTTTGCTTTGGATGTGGTATCTGGAACGTGAAGACGGCATTTTCAGCCCTCTTGTTCGAATTCGGACTGAACAATTCGTCAATGCTCATTTGCTTGCATTTGCCTTTGCCCCGCGGGTACAGCCATTTTGTCCGATTCCCGTCCGGATCATAGCACAACGTCCCCAAATTGTCGGGCGCACTGGATGGCTGTGGTGCTAGAATATAAATGTGTCGTATTAAACCACACATAAGACTAAGCGATTGAAAAAAAACGTTATAAGCTCCCGTGGTCAAGAATTATGTTAAAGGATTGACTCACCTATTAAGCCTCCGATCAAGAAACAGGACAACTGTGCTAGCATAAATATGCCAGTTAGCACCAGCAATTTCCTTCCGCTAAGGTTTTCTAGCACTGTTCCTGTCATTTTGATGCGATGATCCTTCGTGACAAAGAAGAAAGTCCTGCTGAACGTGAAGAATCAGGGTGAAATTCCTCAATTTTTTGTCTAACAGGGGACGATGAGAGATTACTAACAAAATTTATAATCAAATGAACTTAATTAAACTTACCTTTGAGTTTTTTCTCGCAGGACGAGAGGATTCTTCCGCTGTCAAAAGGACACTACCGGTATATACAGCACTATAAATGGATTCGTGAAGGTATTTTTCCAAGGGAAATAAATCCCTTACTGCGCTCTCCACAAAGCTTGTATTCATGCGCACTGGTATGCAAGGAGATGAGAGCGATCTTGACAGCTAAAGCTTCTTGCTAGCATTCTTTGAGCCCGGGAACGCTGAGATAACGCCAAACTTGACAGGAAAGTGTTAAGGCTGCGCTGCGAACGATCGTCCGGACATAGGAACTGATGAACTGAGAAACTATGCAATTGACTGCTGCCACAGCTCACTTCCTGGAAGTATTCAGCAGAGAATGCCACAAGCTTTCATGTGATCTTGCCGTAACATCATCTTTTCCCTACTTGTCATCGTCCACGATGGCATCATTTCCTTGAGTTAGAAGATAATTTCCTAGACATCCTTGACTGAAAGCGCCAGAGGTCAACTACACCGGACATGCAAATTCCCCCCTCACCCCAATGCTGCTCTTTAATATGCGTTGTCCTATATGTGTAGATGTGATTTGCAGTTGCGTTGAAATAAATCACAATTAGAATCCACAGCCATATTTTCGGGTTTCGTGGCAAATTTGTCATTATTGTAATTGTATTGGTCCAATACTTTTGTAATTGAAACTTGTAAGAAGGCAAGCGCAGTAAGACCAGTTGCGATTTTTTTCGCGGAAAACTATAATCAAGATCTCAAAGGAAAGGTAAATAGCTTTTCTCAATTCGCAATATCGTAAACACATGTTGCTGTGAGTTTCGATTCATATGGCATTTCTTGGGGGTTTAAAGATTGGAAAAATGGACTTGATTACGGAAGTACGTAGCACGGAAGCTCTGAAAGCTTTTATAGCGTCTTTGAAAACCAAGAAGAACCTCAAAGTTGAGTTGATTGACCGTAAGAACCGCTAGTATATATTTGCAGACCATTTATAGCCATAACACAGCCTTAATTGTCATGATATGGCAAGGTAACAAATTTTTCCTCTGTCTATCGATAGCCTTGAAGCCTGGAGATCCCTCAAGGAAATTACCTCTATTTCGAGTTTCATCTGAAAACTTGGAACAGTTTGACATGAATGCAGCTGTGCTGTTCTTTATTGAACTGTCTAACATTCCTGTCACAGATAACTTTAGAAAATTTGATCACCTTGAAAGGAATGAGCTCCGGGTATGCTTTGTTCTCGCGGAAAAATGGGAATTAAGTAAACGGTCAAAAGGCGCCTTTTCATATTTTGATGTTTCTGTTTAGCCTGCCGTGCAATCGTACTTAGCATCCAAAGCTAGCTGGTTCTGAGGTTCAAGCGTCAGTCATGGAGGACCTAACGAAACAACTAGCCAGTATTGAAAGCCTGCTGCAGGCACAGGCATTTGTAGCCGGTTCAGTAAGTGGGTTATAAAAGGAGAGGACCGTGAACCAAATTATAGACTTCATTATTGTAAAACTGTTTTTGAACCTTATAGAGTGCTGGTTTCGAAGACATAATCGTCTGGTGCACAATTTATAGTTTGAATTCGTCAGGTGATAAAATTTTGGAAGGATATCCAAAGATACAAGATTATTACAAAAAACTTCATGGAGTCCAGTACTTTTCGGTGAGACATTGACTCTTATTTGCCTATCTAGACCGTACAAAAATCGATTTTGGACTTTTTATCATGCTTGCAGAAAGGTCTCACGAAATTGAAATTTGGAGCAGCTGCAACCAAGCCTGCTAACAAACCTAAAGGTGGTCAGCAAGCAAAAACTCCTGCAAAGGCGGAAACTAAGGAAACGGAAGAAGCTGAGGAAGAACAAATTGTCACTGAGGATGAAATTGTGCGAGCGAAGGAGATGTGGGACAGACCACTAATTTCATCGCCCGAAATGGGATCAGTTGATAAAATGTATGTTCCTAGAAGTTTTAATTCCTGATTGCAGTGTTGCAATTGCAAACGATGTAATAATTTGTCTTTATTGTTATTTCAATCAAGATTGCCAATCAAGGGGCAGAAAAATTATTTAGTTTCATCCGCTTTACCTTATGTCAACAATGTGCCTCATTTGGGAAATATCATTGGTTGCGTTTTGTCGGCTGATGTATTCGCTAGATATTGTCGCTTGAGAAAGCGAAATGTTTTTTACGTCTGTGGAACTGACGAATACGGTACAGCTACAGAAACCAAAGCAATTGAGGAAAAATTGACGCCTCAACAAATTTGCGACAAGTATCACAAAATCCATGCCGATGTTTATAAGTGGTTCAACATCTCCTTTGATTACTTCGGTAGAACTACAACTCAGCAACAAACAGAGTAAGACGTTGCGTCTTAACTTTCCCATTTCAAATGATTTATAATTTACTTCAGTCCTGCTGGCTTTCAATTTTGTATTGGCTTTTTTCATTTTGTTTCAGAGTTGGACAAGCGATATTTATGAAACTTTACGAAAACGGTTACTTATTAGAGCAACCCGTGCTACAGTGTTTCTGTGAACCTTGTCAACGGTTCCTGTCCGATCGATTTGTAGAAGGCACTTGTCCAGCGTGTGGCTATGACGACGCAAGAGGAGACCAATGTGATAAGTGTGGTAGGCTGACTAATTCCACGGAGTTATTGAAACCTAGGTGTAAAGTTTGTGGCTCTAGCGATGTTGTTACAAAAAGCAGCGATCAGGTTCGTTAGACCGTTTTCTTTGTTCTCACCGAAAACTGCACTTGCGCCGTAACTTACCCGCTGTAACGGATGATGTTATGAACCAGGTGTTTCTGGATCTACCAAAGCTAGAAGAAAAGGAAGATCTAGCGAACTGGGTGGAGAAGGCCTCTGAATTATGGACTCCTAATGCCCGCAATATAGTACGCAGTTGGATCAAGGAGGGACTAAAAGAACGGTGCATTACAAGGGATTTAAAATGGGGCACCCCGGTACCATTAGAAAAATACAACTCGAAAGTATTCTATGTATGGTTTGACGCTCCCATCGGCTATATTAGCATCACGGCTAACTACACTCCAGACTGGAAATCTTGGTGGATCAATCCTGACGTTGAAATCGATTATTACCAGTTCATGGCGAAAGATAATGTCCCTTTTCATGGAATTCTATTTCCTGCCTCTTGTTTGGGTACTAAGCAGCCATGGACGCTAGTGAAGCATCTAATGGCCACGGAGTATTTAAACTATGAGGACGGAAAATTCTCTAAAAGCAGAAATTATGGCGTTTTCGGAACTGACGCAAAGGACACAGGTATTCCTATCCGTTCAAATCCGCTCATATTTCTCCTCTAGCTGTTATTCATCCTTCTGTTCGCATTTTTAAAGGAATTCCTGCTGATATCTGGAGATTCTATTTACTGTATTTACGACCTGAGGTCCAGGACTCAGCATTTTCATGGGATGACTTCCAGGCTAAAAACAATAGTGAATTGTTGAACAACCTAGGAAATTTTGTGAATCGGTAAGCTACTCCCGAAAAACTGGCGTCTAGAGACTTATAACAAAGTAAAATTACAGTGTTTAGTAAGCAACGGTGTCCTGATTTTAGATCTCTGTCCTTCCTGGAGAAGTTCTTCGACAGCACCATTCCAGAAATGCAATTGTTGGATGAGGATTTCGTGTACGTGGCTAGAATAAATCAGAATATATTAAGATATGTGGAACTGCAAGACCAGTGCAAAATGAAGGACGCTCTCAGAACAATCCTGAGCATCTCCAAAGTGGGAAATCAATATTTCCAAGCTCAGAAGCCGTGGACTTTGAACAAAAAAGAGGAAGAGTGAGTTACGTTTGAGTTATTTAGAAAAATGGATCTGCATAAATTGTTGTAAATTAACATACGTGCAAATTGCAAAACTTTTTCAGCATTCCTCGATGTCGAACGGTATGCGGTGTAGGTGCTCAAATCGTTTACGTGATTGCAACTTTATTGGAACCTTTCATGCCTGAGATTTCCAAAGTCATTCAGGGGCAGCTGAATGTTAGCAACGTGTCATTTTCGGAAAACTTGCGTCAGTTTATTACTCCGGGTCATAAGATTGGAAAAGTAATGATAACCATTATTTTCTTTCCCCAGAACTGACGCAAAACTTCCAATTTTGAAACTAATATTACGTTTATTTGATCGCAGGTGAAGCCACTGTTTCAAAAGTTTGAACCCGCATTCATAGATGAACTACGAAAAAAGTATGGTGGACCCACAAAAGCTTGACAAGTTGATTGAAAAATGTCTAGAATTCATTGTCAGACGATATTTATTGGTTTTTACGCACTTTTAAATGCTTGTTTGCATTGGCATTGTTATATAAATGACATTGATGAGCGAGCGGAAATAAATGTTACAAGTCAACCTCTCACAAGTGTGATGTGGGTCATGAATCTCTATTTTTATCCATTTTAGAAAGCTATAGGCGTAGAAAATGATTTCTGTTTGAGTGGCCTTAATCCTTTCATCCAACTGGGTCGCCACCATTCTAAAAGTTTCTCTTTCACGTTACTCTTACGTACACTTGCATTTGAAGGCCATTCCAGTAATTTAGTTCAATCTATTAGCCAACCTACATTTCCCTCAAGACCATTTAGTAGCCACAAGGAGGGGTTTCAAGCCAGGTAAATTAGGTAAAGTATGTTTTTACTAGGGTCTTCATCCATGAAAGATCTAACCCGCATAACAGTACTAGCTCCAAGTGGAACTTTGAGGGTCCTTCCGTTCATGATTAGCCGAAACCAAGTTCTTCTTGGCACGACAGACAGATCATCTTACAATTCCTCGTCTTCGAATTCCGACAATTCGAAACTGACAAGTGAAACAGTATGAGTTGAAAGGGGTAATGATGTGGGAGCTATAGCTATGTGACATGTAGCAGCAGAAGAAAGTACAAGTGGTACTTTTTGTGGGTCAAAAATCAATAGTGAGATGCAACTCAATAGGAATGGTAATAATTGACGCATTGTTTGGAAGAAGGAAAGCAATCAGATAAGGCACTGAACCAGAAATAAACTCAAGCAACTGCAAGGGTACCCGAAGGTAAACAGAGCACTGATATCTTCATTGATGCGCATGAGATGTGAATGTGGGTGAAAACAGTCAATAAATAGTCGGAGTTTGAAGGACAAGCGAAGTCGTGAAGTAGCCCGATCTCTTGAAATTTTCGGTCAGTCTGTGAGTAGCTGAGCTCGGGTCAGTACTTCTCATTCTCATGATAACAGCTGAAATCGTTGGTGACGCTTGAATCAATTGGAACGTTTTGCCAATCAGCTCCGTTATCGAGACACGTGCTTCCCTCAACTGGAATTGACTGAATTCTAGCAAAGGTTGCCAGTGTTCGTCGTGACCCAGCATTCGCAATGAGGCGTTTAAGAATTTCTATTTTACCTACGGTAATCACATTGGCGTTACTACAGCTTGGAGTGTGCCAAGAAGAGGGAAAGCCGAAGCAAACGGCCCTGCAGATCGAGCAATTGTGCAAAGATAGACCAGACAATGAATATTTTCGCTTAACAACAGAAGGAGACTGCCGAGACGTGGTCCGTTGCGACCGTGCTGGACTTACTGGAGTTATTCGTCTTGCCGGTGTGAAGTGTCCCAATGGTCTGGCATTCGACATTCACAAGCAAACTTGCGATTGGAGAGCCAAGGTGGATAACTGTGATAAGCTCGAAAGTAAGTCTGATATGCTAGAGCAATTGTTTCCAAACACATTTCCAGGACCCCGTAGAGCAAAACTGACTTACTTTTTTTGTTTCCAGAACCACGTAAAGTACTCCCGAATCTCGTAACGGACGAACCAGTTTGCTCATCTGGAAAGCTGCAATGTGGTAACGGAGAATGCATTGACAAAGCTCTGTTCTGCGATGGCAAACCGGATTGTTCTGATGGTTCTGACGAAAACGCATGCAGTAAGTACCGTTTGTCAATTACCTGAGTTGGAAGAAAGATATCTGGCAATGCTTTTAAAAAAATCAATCGTACTAAATGCAGGTGTGGAGACTGATCCTAACAGAGCCCCTGAATGTGATCCTGCTCAATGTGCCTTGCCTGACTGCTATTGTTCTGCTGACGGGACACGCATCCCAGGCGGACTAGAAACTAACTCCGTAATTTCTTCGTTCATTTGCGAACTAAAAACCAGATTTTTTTTATGAAAGTGGGACTTAACGTTTGTGGCGTTCCAGGTTCCTCAAATGATCACCATAACGTTTAACGGAGCTATCAACGTTGATAACGTTGATCTGTATTCGGAAATCTTCAACGGCAATCGCCAAAACCCCAATGGCTGCCAAATCAAGGGTACATTCTTCAGCTCCCATAAGTACACCAACTATTCCGCGGTTCAGGAACTCCATCGTCAGGGGCACGAAATCGCAAGCTTTTCTGTCACTAGCAAAGATAGTCCAACTTACTGGACGGAAGGTTCTTACGAAGATTGGATGGCTGAAATAGCTGGAAACCGAATGATTATTGAAAGGTAACCATTCATTTAATACGGTTAAAGTATACATAATTAGTTGAGTTTCGACCTATTTTAAACATGAGGACACACAACTTTCAGATTTGCAAACATCACGGACGGCAGCATCATCGGCATGCGTGCTCCCTACCTTCGTATTGGAGGCAATAAGCAGTTTCAAATGATGGCTGATCAATTCTTCGTTTACGATGCCTCCATTACCGCTCCCCTTGGTCGCGTCCCAATCTGGCCATACACCCTTTATTTCCGTATGCCGCACAAGTGTCACGGGAACGACCAAAATTGTCCCTCCAGGTCACATCCAGTTTGGGAAATGGTCATGAACGAGTTGGATCGTCGCGACGACCCTACTTTTGACGAATCTCTCCCTGGTTGTCATATGGTGTCAACTTGCTCCAATATCCAAAGTGGAGAACAATTTGGCCGCATGCTCCGCCACAACTTTAATCGTCACATCTCTACTAACCGCGCGCCATTGGGGCTTCACTTCCACGCGTCTTGGCTCAAGTCCAAAAAGGAGTTTAAGGACGAACTCATCAAGTTCATTGAAGAAATGCTGGCTAGGAACGATGTCTACTTCGTGACTATGCTTCAGGTGATTCAGTGGATGCAAAACCCGACGGAATTAACTGCTCTTCGGGATTTCCAGGAGTGGAAGGAGAAATGTGATGTCAAGGGACAGCCTTATTGTTCCATTCCAAACGTGTGCCCTCTCACTACTAGGGAGCTTCCTGGAGAAACTCTTCGACTGTTTACGTGCATGGAGTGCCCTCGGCACTACCCATGGGTTCTGGATCCTACCGGAGATGGATCTGTGTTCTAAATTAGCCTTCGAAACCCATCTAAAAGTCTTATGAACAACAGCTGCATTTGTGCTGTGTTAGATTTTCATGTTCCGACATAGTTAAAATACTGAAAAAGAATAAATGCCATTTTAGTTTTCCAATTCCGATGAAAATCTTCTTTTTTTAAGCAACCAGGTTGAGACGTTTAAAGCCTTTGCATAAATTCTATGCATACGAAAAAAGTTGGGTGCATGACACTGCTTATAGCCCGTTAAAATTTCAGTGATATTGCTGCATAATTCATTACTAGCGAAGTAGCGATAGCAAGTAATGGCTGTAAGATTCTCATAACTTTGAATTTTGATTAACAGTGATAACAGGAGGCGACTGTTATTCGTTGCATTTTAATTAACAACATCAATATCTTGAGTACTAAGCCTGCGTGGCATCATTCCAAGCCAGTTATTGCATGATCAGTGCAAAACAGTGAGGAGAATTTGATTTAAGCGAAACTACAGGTAGAGAGAATTTTTTCAGTCTTAACACGATACAATGACTAGAACGGACGACACATGAAGTTGCACAAACTTGTTTCGAGGATAATGACTGTCTTGAATAGTGATAACATACAGGTTTACGGGGAATAATCACACTTACATCACAAACACCACGTAAACATACTTCGTACTTTCTCTTAAAGCGAAGTGACCATGTTTTCCACTTCTTCTATTATTTTGCATTTGACTGGGCCCGTGCAAGCGTTTGCGCTAACACCTGCTTCTGCCTCCACAGTTCCGGTATTGATCTCTTGATCTGATGGACTAGATTTTGACTCATCATCAGTAATCTTCAATTCTGAAGATTTAATTTCATCGCCAACTTTTACAGCCGTTGCAGCAATTTCGAGAGCAGGGCCAGCTTGCTCAGAGTTCGAGTATTCTTTTTCAATACTCATTTTTGTATTGTTGCCCTCATCATTTTCTGTTTTAGAGTCAGGGCTAACTACAGTTGACAAAATGTCGTCTGTTGAATCAGCAGTATCGGAAGTAACTTCAGTTTGAGGAGATTGAACCTCTGTCTCAGGTTTTATGACATCTTTGGTAATTCCCGGATCTATCTTCTCTTTTTGGTCGGCCTTCTGAGGGTTCTTATCTGCTTGAGACTCTATGGTGTTTGCTGTATCAAGGTTTGTAGTTTCAGATGAATCTTTTAATTTTCCCTTGATTGAGACAGGGGAACATTCTGCAACGGATTCCTGCTTCACATGTCCTTGCTTTTTACTTGATAAAGCCTGATTTCCGGTATCTAGTTTTCTTGATGGCAACGGCGACATTTCCTTTGTGACGGGCTTGCGCTTCGGCAGAGATGACATCCTTTCATTCTGTAATCGCCTGTCCATTTTATCACAATGGCTTTTCCTGTCATAGGTGAGAGCATGGGATTTTCTTTCCACAATGGCTGTCTGCTTGCCTTTATCTTTTCTTTCGTTCGAATGAGCGTGGACATTCTTGTCTGTGGAGGAGGATCGGTCAGAACGCTGTCTCCTATCCGATACTTTATCCGTTGAGCTTTTCTTGTCGCTCATAGCATTTCTGTCATCACCAGCTTTTCCAGATGGAGTTGAGCCCTGCTTATCTGAACGAAGAACTTTTTTCTCACTCACGTGCAATTTTTCGGACCCCGATGCTGACTTTTTTTCAACCTCTCTAATTGGAATTTCGCTCACTAATTTTTTTTCCTTTGGAGAATTACGTTTACTACTTTGTGGTTTGGATTCAGTCTCGGTTGATCGTCGATCTGCTGTTCCAGATTCTACTGATGCGAGAGCAGCGTCAGATTCCTCAGAGGTAGGAGGGAGTTCAGCTGGTGGCTTGCTATGAATTTCTTCAACTTTGTTCAAAGGGATTTCTTCGCTCTGAGACTTACTTATTCTCGGCTCAGAGCTTGCTGGTTTTGAAGACTCCGGTTTAGAATCACACTTCTCTTGTTCGTCAAGGTCATAAGATGTTAAATCTTCATTTGATCGCTGTATTTTGTCATTAAGACGCCCATCGTTATTAGCATCCAAATGAGGAGACTCTTGGTTCTCACTCTCACAATTCCCAGACGAAATTGATGTAACACTAGCATTTTCAAGGGCCTTGTCGGTAATTTCCGTCTTCTTAATCTCGACGACATTATTGATTATCTTGTTTGGGTCTTGCTTTGTCACATTGACCTCTGCTTGTGACTCATTCGGCAACTCTTTGTGGTAACTTGGTGGGTTTCTCGCATGTTTCATGCGTAAATCAACTTGAGCATAAATAACTTCATTGTTAGGTGGATTTGGACGCTCGGTGGCCTCGCAGGGTTCCACCAACAGTTTCTCTGCAGTCACAATCCTGGGACATTGTTCCTCTGGCTCGATCGTATTATTACTCCGATCTGTTTCGTCTGCATCCATGTCCACCTCAACACTTTCACTGATCTCGTTATCATCTCTATCAATCATTTCGCTAATAAGCAACTCTTTCTTCAAATTATCATAGAGTTCTTGAAGATCACTAATATCTCTCTGGTATCTTTCAATTGTCCGCTGCAACAAGGATTTTTCTTCTTTCTCGAACATTATGATTCTATTTGCTTCGTCCAATTTCAGACTCAATAATGTCACTTGGTTTTCTAAACTTGCAATCCTCTCAGGGCCGCAGAAGTTGTCTGTCTGGACCGCTGTTGACGCAAGGTGACGGGGAATCCGAGGTGGAGGACCTTTGCTCGAAAAGTCTGTTGAGTGAAGTCTGGTAGTTGATCCACTTAAAGCAGCTAATTCAGCCGTAATTTTTTCTAACTCGCCGTTTGCACGCTTTAAATCTTCTCTTGCCTGGTTGCGCTCGTTCCGAACTTGGCTCCATTTTTCTCGCCAATTCAAAGTACAATCTGACCACCACCGCATCGTCTTTTCCATCTGGCAAACCCGTGCTTTTGCTTCAGCTAATTCACGCTATGGATTTAATATAGCTAACGTTAGCATCAATGCACTGCTTACAATAAGTTTGCAGAATTTTTAGCTATTACTTACTTCTTTGATTTCCCATTCGTTTTCATAGCGATGAGACGGCAAGGAATCGCATCCCGGTTTCCGAGACGAGGAACCCGAGGACGGGGGATGCTGGTTCGGAGGGGAAATCATCACTTGTGACCTCGGTCTAGACTTTTTTTCGCTCATATCCCGATCAACTGTGAATATATATGAAGGTAAAATCTAGTTCAACAAGTTCAAAGGGAGACTGGTTGCACCCATTATTGTACCCCGGTCCCCATTTTTTACCTGGTATGGACATCCCACTTACAGCATGAAAGATTTACACGCAAAAAGTTGACAGTGGATGAGCGACTAGCATAGTATCAATTTTAATCATACTCCTGTTTGCCAGTCAATCAAGCGTCAAGCGCTTTAAGGAACCCAGTCAAACGTTTCGTGTGGATATTACCACCCAATAGATAAATCACAAAAGAAAATAAACTATTACTGATAATCTATATTTTGTTAAGAGGCAAATAGCTTAAAGAAACCTTTACAAATCACAAAAAGCTACTCCAGCAGAACACCTCAAGTGTACATTGTACACTCCCTCCGTCAAAAGAGAATTTTCTCTGGAGGACTTCCAAGAGAATTTTTTCGGAGATTCGTAGACGGCTTTTCGCGCGTAATTTGAAATTTATTGAACTTTCTGCTAAAAAAACTTTCACCAATGGAATACATATTAAGCTTTTTTAATGGCTTTTAGGATTTTGGTCACAACAATTTGATTTGGAATTTGATTGGAACCAATTAAGATTGGTTGCATAGCATGGCGTCCTTATTGGTATGTCGCAGCATACAAGAGGGGCGCCTGGTTATGGTGTAGTTCGCAATTTCTGGAGGGATGAACTTAATAAAAAATTTGTGTATTACTGTTCTCTCATTGTCAGTGAAAATCTATCGAACTTTTGTGTGAAAGGTATGGATACTTACGGTAATATGCCTTCATCCTCCTGTGTTATGTACGTAAGACTGAAAATAAACACAAAAACTTTTGATTTCAGATTCAATGGATGTCAAACAACACACTGCGAAGACGCTGCAATCAAAAATAGACGGATGTAGACAGTTTATAATGTTGATGTCAATGGAACTGAATTTAGTACTTTAGATGAATCGTTAATGCGCGCGAATACCTGGCTACAATGCTGATTAAAGAGTATCGCATACCGTTGCCACTCACCGTGGAAGAGTACCGTATTGCACAACTGTACATGATTGCTGTAAGTTACGAACTTACAGCAATTTAAAAAAACTTAACTTTATCGGGTACTTTTTGAATGGATTCCTTGAATCTTACTATTTGGTTTGCAGAAAAAGAGTAGAGATGAATCAAAAGGAGCTGAAAATGGTATCGAAATACTTACCAATGAGCCATATGAGAATGGACCAGGTGGCAGTGGGCAGTACACTCACAAAATTTATCATATTGCGTCTCATCTACCCGGTTGGTTTAAGAGTTTGCTGCCTATCTCACGTCTGGCAGTTGAAGAAAGGGCATGGAACGCTTACCCCTACACAAAAACATGTTACTCATGCCCATTAGTTCAAAGATTTTCGCTAGAAATTGAAACGTACTACTTCGCAGATGGTGGAACACAAGAGAACGTCTTTAAGCTGAAGGATTCGGAGCTTCGAAACCGAACAGTCGGTAGGCTTGGATTACGGTTCTATACACAACGAATGTTGACGTCAAATTTATGATTATAATGAAAAATACCCAATTTATTTTAGATATAATTGACATTGTGAAGGATCAGCTGGTTGGTGCCGATTATGTCAAGGAAGAAGATCCAACTTTGTACGTGTCTCAGAAAACCATGCGTGGTCCATTGGCTGATAACTGGATAGCGGAATATTCTAAAGAATGTCAGGTGAGAAGTGACAAATGGTTTGACGACTGTATCTGTGGATTTGTCTCACGATGCTCTATTGATATTGATGTAGCTGATTTGTGTTCTTTTATCATGGCAGGGCAAGACGATGCCACTCCCTAACGGAAAAGCAATTATGACGGCGTACAAGCTGTGCAAAGTTGAACTTCACATATGGGGAATGCAAACAAAGTTAGAAAACTACATCCACAGTGTTGGTAAGTTTCTATTTTTGGTTGTGGGATTAGCATTGAGTTCATCTAGTTAGGTTCAACACAGTTTTTTGACAGGTCTTCGAAAAACTATGCTCCGCGCTCATCGACAAGCATGGGCCTGGCAGGATGAGTGGGTCAATCTTTCAATGGATGATATTCGCGAAATCGAGCGTCAAACGCAGGAATCGTTGAAACGCAAAATGGCAGGCGAATCAGATTTTGATGAATCCGAGGAAGAAGAAGTGATGAAAACTACTGGTATCGGAGACACTATCGAGTCAATTGAAAATGTTACTATTTCATCCCAATCGTCCACGTATACGTTATGCGAAGAGCATCCTCTTGGGTCCAGTCCAACCGACCCGTGTCAAACAATTCTGTCTGAGACGTCAAACTCTAACAGCATTAGCTGGGACTTCGGGAAGCCCCGAAAGTCGAAGTCCAGGTCACGTGCCTCTTCCAATGCCACAGTTTATGGTGCCATGATACCAAACACTGTCCCTAAAAATTTGGAATTGCTGACTACGTTAAGGGTTGAAAGTTTGATGTGTAGTCAGTCAGAATCGGAAAGTGAGGACGAGTTTTTTGATTGTGTTGGTAAGCATTTTTTTGCAGCTCGGCGTAACAGCTTTTATCTACAAAGATATTTTAACAAGGCTGGTACATATAAAATCTGGTTACTTGAATTAATTCATGTTTTATTACACTTTTTAAAGAAATCGAAGAAGCCACATCTTTAAACAAATGGAGTTCGATGGAAAATATGTCATTCGAAGATGCTGAAGCACAAGGCGTAGATACAGGTACATTTGTTAATAATATAAACAGCAAGTTGAAGAAGGTTTAACTGTTTATAAAATCATTTCCTCTACTTAGTCTTTTTGTAATGTTTATTGCAAAAAGCAGGAGTGGAAGACAGTATATTCTCTCAACCTTTTCTACAAAGAATAACAGCCGAGCGTGAGAAGTTAAACAGTCGGAAGATAAGCAACAAAATGAGTATCGACGAAGTGCCGCCCGGATCACCCACTGTGTTTTCCAGCACGGCATGCCGAACCACTGTGTTGTGCTTAGTCTTTCATGCTGGTAGTGTTTTGGATTCCGGCATTGATATTCAAGCGAAAAAGTCTGATGTTACTACTTTTAAAGGAGCATTTGAGTCCGTCGTTCGGCAACATTATCCATCGATGATGGGTCACGTTGCCATAAAGTTAGTATCTTGTCCTGCTATATGCACAGAAGCTCTGGGCGTTTTAACTAGGTAAGTGCATGCTTGCATGAACTCATTTGATGCACAATTATACCATAAAATTGCTTACATATTTTTGAATATTAGTGTCCTGTATACCTCTTGAACAACATATTATTTTATTTTATTAATTTTTGTTTCCGGGATTTACATGAAATGCAATTGGATTCTTACTTTCGCAGTTTGAGCCCTTACAGCTTTGACGTTTATGGTTCTGGAGATAGTCCACAAATGACTAACGAAGCTGTGCCCATTGGAGCTATGCCTTTGTTCGCAACTTCTCAACCGGAGTATTGGGATGCTGTTTCAAAAGCTGCAGGGGCAGCGAATCAAGTTTATCAAGAGTTTTTGTCTTGTGAAAGTGGCCAAGGATTCAATGGACAGGTTGTTGTGATAGGAGATTCTATGGGATCTGTTTTGGCCTATGATGTTTTATCGAAGTCACAACATCTTGCCGAGGAAGATTTACCGCCTAGTCCAGGTAAATAAAATTGTGAATTGTATGCGTAAGAATTACTTTCAGGTCAATATGTGAATGTGTTTTATTATGAACTGATACAGCAAGTGCTGATGTAAAGAAAGGAGTGTTCCGAACGGCTAGTTTCCGACGACGATCCTCATCATCTGTAAGCGATTCAGAGGGTATCAAACTAGATTTCGAAGTTACAGATCTCTTCATTTTCGGATCTCCTTTAGCCATGGTTTTGGCACATCGGAAAATGCACTCAGAAGATAAGAACAGTATGTTTGCGTTGTCAAAAATAAAGCAAGAGCGATTTCACACATTCGTCAGTCTGAAATTCTTGTTGTGATTTTAGTGACACTGACAAGGCCTTGCCACCAATTGTACAACTTATTTCATCCCACCGATCCATTAGCAATACGAATGGAGCCTTTAATTTCAGCGTCGTTCGCGGCAATAGCTCCCGTTAATGTTGCAAGATACAGCAAGTACCCACTTGGTGATGGACAACCTTACCATTTGTGTGAGTCTTTGTACTTTATTTGCTGCATCTAATGCTTAGTACTTAACCAGTAACTTTCTTTACGGTTGCATTAGTGTGATTAGCGATGAGGGGTGTAAGTAATACTCAATTATTTTGGCATGACAGTGGAATGTGTGCATACACATCCACTAATGTTTGCAGAAATTTCGGGTCTCGCATTAAGCAATCCTACAGCAACTTCATTGCGTCGTCCTTCTGAAATAAGTGTGCAAAGTGGAATGTCGGGGTTGATTGATGGTCTACCGCTTCAAGCGATAAGCTCACGTAAACTTGTTTAACAATTGTCTTCGCTTATGTAGGACTAGCTGTGCGTGTTCAGCTAAACGTAACCTGCCTTTCGTAGTTGATGCGTACATCGCTTATTCTTGTTTATGGTACGCTTATTTAATTTTTTACTGGATGTTCCCATTTTTACTTAGTTAAAGCGTGATTTACCATATTATTTGTAATAAAAAATTAAATACTAGCTCTAAGTTTCCGTCGCAAGCCAACCCGAGCGTTGAAAGCTGTTACCGATTGGAAGTAACAATAACTTGACCGCTTAGTTAGCTTTCAACGTTCGTGGATTGTTAGAATAAGGAAGTGGAACTATTCTTTCACTACAGCTTTGTTTTGTAAACTGTATTTTAGAAAAAGCTGTCCATAGCTACTTTTATTGACTAATTAATTGTAATTTCAAATCCACAGTATCTCAGAAGTGGTGGGGAAACAAAAGGATTGACTATGCTTTGTATTGCCCGGAATCGTTGGCTAATTTCCCAACAAATGCATTACCACACTTGTTCCATGCAAGTTATTGGGAGTCTGCTGACGCTATTGCGTTTATTTTGCGACAGGTAGTGTTGGAATATAGTTTATCAGACTACTAAGCTTGGGTCACGTCCATTACGAATTTTTTTGGTACATAGGTAGCCGTACACGATCCCAACTCTTCCTTCAATAGAGAAAACAAAGAAGCCAGATCTTTTTGCCCACCACATCCACGCGAAAAATGGTTAAAAAAACGTACAGCTGTGAAGTTGAAGGTATTTAGTTCATTCTTCTTATTAGAATCATGGAAAGAAAGTTCCGAAGAATAGTTTTTATTACATTCCAGAATTTGTCAGCAAATCACAGAGCCAATGATGTGATTGTCTTGGAGGGGCAGCCTGTTACATTTAAGGCTCGTTTTATGTATGGACCACTTGATATGGTTAGCCTGTCTGGCGAAAAGGTGGACATTTACATTATGAAAGATCCAACTAGCAGTGATTGGGCTCACATTGCTGAAGAAGTTGTGGACAAAAATGGACGAATCTGTCATACGCTATCCGCAGATGAAAACTTGAGTTACGGTTTCTATCCAGTGAAGATGATTGTGAGGTGCATGAGTGAAATACGTTATGGCAAAGTTTTTTGTAGAGCCTTTTCTTTTCTGTTTACTTAAATTTTCTGCTTTTATTTTCAAAGGGGTGATCATACCTGTGTGGATTTTTACTGTGCAATCGTCCCTCCAAAGACAGAATGCGTAGTTTTTAGTATCGATGGATCATTTACAGCTAGCATGTCCGTCTCAGGGAGAGATCCAAGAGTTCGACCTGGCGCAGTTGACGTCACACGGTAATTACGAAAGAATGTGAATTAACTGATTGACTAAAATTGACTTGTGATGATGTTAATGAATGAAAATTTAACGTTGAACACAGGCATTGGCAGGAGTTGGGGTTTTTGATAATTTACGTGACTGGGAGACCTGACATGCAGCACCATAGGGTCGTATCATGGCTTGCTCAGCATAACTTCCCTCACGGCCTAGTTTCATTTGCGGACGGCTTTTCAACGGACTTTTTAGCTCACAAGACGGAGTATCTTCGCAATCTAGTAAACGTAAGTTATCCTCCCGAAAAGAAGGTTATCGTTGTGATCCGATTATCAGTTTCCAGTCTGTGGTAATTGTCTCATAAACGAAACCACTGAAATAATAACAATTACAGGAGCAGGGTCTGCTTATACATGCAGCCTACGGTAGCAGCAAAGACATTGCTGTTTACTCATCTGTCGGTGTTCGTCCGGAGCAGATTTTTATCATCGGAAAAGTTTCTAAGAAGCTCCACAATTTAGCGACGGTTCTTTCAGAGGGTTACTCGGAGCATTTAACAGCCCTAATGTCCCATGGGGGCTCCAGGCCTGCACATGGTAACGCTCGAATGGTGCTACCAAGAGGTTACTTGGGCCTTCCTGGTCAATCTGGTATTATGCGACGACAAAGGTAACGCTGTTTCTCAAAATAGTACCGACGTATCATCAGCTTAAAATACAAGATGGATGTTACTGTCTAACAGATCGGTCAAGCGTTCTGCCGTATTTCCACCCTTGCCAAATGAAGTCAAATCCGCAACTAGTCAAGACCAGCCAAGGGACTTATCGCCTAGTCCACGGCTGATTAGAAATCGTTCTTTGGGCGCTAAACTTATGCAACACTAGATTAACCAGGAAGTTTTTCCTATTAAAAAGGCAATCATAATGTGTGTTCCTGTGTACAAGTATTGATGTATTTAGGTACGAATTAGTTAGTCTTAAATCTGGTCAGCAACACTCATTTGAGTTTAAATAATCCAAAAATTCACCGTTAAATACGTGGTTTGCAAAACCTAAAGATCTTACATCCTTGTTGATGCTTTTAATGCGCAATATGACGCAGAGCTGGCTCTGAAGTTTTCTTGTATATATCATGGTCCTCTAGAGATAAAGACGTGCTAATCGGTGGCGTTGTTATTTTTCTCAAAAAGTACAAAGTCGGGATGATTGTTTCGACATAGTCTGGCACATGTAGCGTGCATACCTGTTATTGTATCTGTTGCCATTTTGTCTCTTCCTCCTTCAAATCGATCCAAAGGTGAGGGATTGTGAGTTCGTGATTCAACGCTGTGGAATTGATGTTCAAAAGACCTTATAATATGGAAGGTGAAACTTTGAGCGGTTTTCATTGTAATCTTAATAGTACTCGTGGTTAAATGCGAAGTTACATGTTTTTGAAGCAATTTCATAGCTTTATGCTGCTGCGGTGTTGTCTGTACTCACGCTATTTTTCCATGTCTTTAAGTTACGCGGCAAACGGTTGATGCTACGGACTCCATCTTTTGAAACTGTTCTAATTCGTCTCAATCGAAGAGTATATTGAAAGACCGTTTAGCTTCAAACTCAGCAATAAAGTAGATTCTGTGTTTGACTGTTCTTATCAGCTAGAAGTTTTTTTTGCATTATCACAACCATGGGTAGAAAAACATGTGATTCTGCTCATATTTGCTGAAACTTCCTGTCTTGCTTTCTCTTTATTTCGAACACGTATACAATAAGCAAGTAAGGGCAGTATATTAGAATCGTAATCACTAATAAGAAAATGAAGTATGATGAGGGAATGAAAAACAATTTAGCATGAAGCCAAAATCTAATAAGTATACAGAGTAGTTGAAGCTTGAAGTTTGACTCAGATCAAAATCTACTTGGTTTGACGAATATGGTGCTTTGGCACATTTTCATAATGACATTTGTGGGTTCAACTGTGATTCTGCTTCAGCTCCAGTTATCAGTCTAGGTACACGAAGTACTTGCTTTACATGAGGTACACAATTCACATTAAGGTACATGAATATAACTTACGATTAGTAAAATTTTCCTTTTGTTGCATATATTTGTTAGGGCACTGGGAGATAATTTTAGCTGCGTCCTCTCATCCCAACAGGTCAGTATCTTTCAGGTAACTGGTAATAGATCTTCGGTTTTATATGGTTCAACAGTAGAGCAAAACTTAAATACATATGAGCTCAGAGATTTGGAGAAACGGTCAATCTCGATCTCGCTAAATTACAGTTTGTAAATATGGAACAGTGGTACCAGCCCTAGGGTGATTGGATGGACCGTCGCGCATACTGCTAGAAGTGCTACCACTAGCGGTCCGTGGTGGTGCAGGTGGTCTTTGACTTGCTGCGTTATTTGCATTTGTATTGTTTGTGCCGGTTGAGATTTTTATCATGTCGATGACCACACCGCTGTCTGTGGTCTTGTGCGATGTATCACTAAAATTGGAGTCTTGGCGATTATAATGATTGTGCCCATTTTCATGCCCTAACGAAGCTTCCTGCTGTTGAGATGATGACGAGGGTTGGGTGGACCGACTAGCAGCTTGAGAAAGTGGAGGTCCCACATCAGAAACGGAGATACCATCCTCGGCACAAATGACCAAGACTGAGTCATTTGAAGTGATTGAACAAATGGAATCTTGGCGAACGAAGCGAGATTTCCGGCTGAGCGCTGGAGTCAGTTCGCTACAGCCCGACGAGGAGGAAGTGCGAGGGTAGTAAGATTTTTGGCGGATGAGATTCGGTGGAAACTTAACCCTGAGATGCGGGGCCTCCGGGAGAGTGAGAGAACGAAGAAACGGAGGCTTGCCCGTTTCTGAGGCATTGCCACCGAAGTGAATCCTGTCTCCAGTGCTGTTAAGTATAATGGGCGAATCTGGTCCCAGGCTGTTCACGTTGGTTATGGTTGAGTTGAGTGAACTCTGCGGAGTCAAAGATTTCATCGAAGATCTTTTCGGGTTCTTCGTGCTAGGAGTATAAACGGGATGATGGAGCGGGTAATGATGATGTTCAGGAGAATTAGAATTGTGGTTATGACTTTGCTGATGGTACTCACTGCCACCGCTCCTGCTGGATCCGCTCTCGTACCTGCGCAGCGGCTGGTTTTCCTTTGAGTGAAAGTTTTTACCGGGAGCTGAACGGAACAAACTGCATGTGAGCTTAGAAACTTCCTTGTAAGCCATTTTGTTGCGAAATACGTAAATAAAGGGATGCAAAATGGCCGAGAAGAGCATTCCCGTGAGGCTGAAAAATTTCGGCCATTCGACCTCCGAAAGGTGGCGATGGCGTACAGTCATATGCCTCGGGGCGTCGAGCCCGGAAAAGAGAACGAGCAAGAACGTTGGCGTCCAGCACAAGAGAAAGCAAGCAAGGACAAGGAATGCTGTCTTGATGGCCCGACCCTCCTCCCGGAACAGGAGAGAGGATGCACTCCCGTTGGATGAGCGGCGTCGATGCTTTTTCACGACTGGTGTCGCACCTGAAGTAATTGAATTTTGATGATTGTTGTTGTTGTTGTTGTTACCGTTGGTGGAAGAACTCGAGTTATTGTTTGTCGTCGTGGTCGCTTGTACTGATCCAGCCATCGGTGTCTTAGAAAATGGATTCATGTAGTGCGTGAGGAAGTCAATGCCTTGAGGAATCATGCTGGTTGTTCCATCCATCACAGTCAAGAGCTCACCGGAAATGGAGTGTTTCCTCGTGCGCTCCGAGTTGCGGTGAGCAGCGTTGTACATTCTAACGTAGAGCCAGCATAAACTAAGGAATGGAAAGACATAGCCTACGAACACTTGAACTACTGTGAAACTTATCTGAAGATTTTGATGCAGACGAAAGCTGAACGGAATGCTACAGATTATTGCGTAAGGCAAAGAGAGCAGGGAACCACTTAGCCATGCTATAACTATCATTATTTGACTCCGACTTCGCGTGATGGTCATTGAATAGTGCAACGGGCTTGTGACGGCGTAAAAACGGTCGATGGCGATGAGCAGCGTAGAAAATATAGCAGAGTAAATGATCGAGTTTGAGATCATGGAAATGATTTCCCCAGCGCATGGAATATACACTAACGGTCGTAATACTGTTTCCAGCAATACCAGCGGCACTGCCACGCTGGAAATGACAATGTTTGCAGTTACCAAGCTCAGTACAAACCTGTAAAGCACAACAAAAGAAACAGTGTGAGGTAATCGTGCAATGATGACCATTAATACCCGTCAACAATTCATTTTCAAGTAACTCTGTTTCCGAAGGTTCCGTCAGTTTCAACAACCTTTGCGCTTTGTTTAACATTAAAAGTCCATCCTATTCACGGCCTAGTATTTTTCTTGAGGTCTTTGTTGCTTCGCTTTAGTCAACTTTAGTTGATCTCCTAGATTGATTTACCCATTAGCGTTGTATAATAGTTCTACTATAATTATGTACACTACCGTAGGATCAATTTCCGTCTGTGGTACACGTAGAGGTTGCATGGGCGATTTGTATAATCCTAGTCGGATAAGCCAGCCAGTCGCTTTTACCGCTAAAAGCTGTAATATTTGTGTCTTCTTAAAGTGTGTAGCTCTTACTACGAATGAAGCCAGCAGGTTAGTCGATGCTGGAGAATGAAATGTAATGTAACCCTTGTGAAATTGAGTCTGTAAGGTGAAAGCGAGAATTCTGAGAAAGATAGTCCCAGTAGAGAAAATAATTGCGCAGTGGGAAAGTTATTTCTCCGGCTGTCGTTCAGCGACTGTAGAGAATCAAGCATGGTGAAAACAATTGAGCGACTCATTTTGTACCATTACTGTTGCTGGATAGGACGACGTGAGTGGGATAGTGTGTACGCCTTGAGTGCGATTAATGCTAGGGAGAAAAACTCAAGGCGGAGATCCAGGAAACACACAGGGAGAAGAGCATGGAGTGATCAACGTAATGATCCACCTGTACCTGTCTGTTCGTCAAAGTAATTGATCTGAGCCATAAGGAATGCTTATTGGCAGACCTCGAATAGTTTCGATTAGCTCAAGCTTCGATTTCGAAAGCTCCAAGAGCCAGATTGTATGGACACGGTCCCATTTCGCGCTAATGGAAGGCAAGTTTTGCACAACTGATAATGCTGAATTTCTTCCCTTGCGTGCGAAATGTTAATGTAGGTCAGAGTCGTTAAGCCGTTGCGTGATTTTGCCAATCGAAGATGTTCCTACCAGATCTCTTTCCTGAATGAGTTAAGGCAGTTCTTATGGTACGGGACCCCGGTTGCAAATTATCAGAATCAAATGTTGTTTATGGCGGCGGATGCGAAACCCACGTTTTCCAATTCTGAGTGGCACGAATGCACGTCTTCAACAGGTGAATTGTGGCTGTGAGACTTGGTATCCAACTTTCGGGCACTAATGGTAAGTTTAAAATGAGCAAATCCTTCTGTGAACGTACGCCGTATCGAATAATAGCACTGGTCGGAGCATTAGCTACGACGCAAATTCTATCGACGCAGCAACAAGCAGTGGAATTCTCCAAGTGTTTTTTCATTACTCATGTGCATAGGAATCTTGAGGAAATGAGATGCAGCCATGGATTGTGTCAAAATACCTGTCAAGTCTGGATTTTGATCCGTACATACTCCTGAGTGAAAATCACATTGGACTGGATGAGATGCACAAAATGTGCAGAAGTTTTCAAGTTCTCAACGGGATATCACCTTATGTGACGGAGAAGCAGCCGCGGATATTAATGTGGGATGATTTACAATAAATGCCAGGGGAAAGTCGCCAATAGTTGTCACCAGGCTAGTGGTATGTATGGCACGTGGACACGCCTGTTTATTCCTGCCGAAAATCTAATTTCACGCTCCATACTCTGAAAAGTATTATACTCGCTAATTCGCTATTTACTACTTGATGCTGCAGTATTACGAAACTTGAATTTTAATAATAGGTTATTTGGAATTGCCTTTTGTGCCTTTGTGGAGCAGGTCCTGCATCACGTTAAGAATAGAACTGATGAATATTGTACCTTGCCAGGAACTGTTGATGCAAGAAAAGAACGTGTACTTCCAAGCATGACCATACCGTGGTAGCGATAAAGACTGAACACAGGTACAGGTGGGACGACAGCCGCCAAGTGGCACATTTGTACTTGATACTTATGTATGAAAATTCTTTACTTTGAGCCCAACTCTATTTTGGCGGAAGATAGGGAAAAGACATTAGCGTTGTAGCGGAAGGAGCTCCATGGGAGGGAAGAAAAATGAAGTAAATGTTGAGTGAAATACGCACAGCATTAGTCTTGTGTTGTCGTGGTACTTTATTTTGGACGAGCTGAAAATTCCTAAGAGGGTTTCACGCTTCAGCAGTATAACTCACATGGCAGAAATTTAAAGGGAGAGAGAATCACAATGTCAAGTTCGTGGTTCCAAAACAGAGCAAAACTACTACGGCATCTTATGTTCGCAGTTTCATGCCACATAAATCTCACCAAGTCAATCCTTCCGTCACCGGAGCGGAAGCTGCTCAAATTGGGATAAAAAAGTGAGCTTTTGAAGGTGGTACAGGCTTAGCCTCAGGACATGTACTGGGGCTATGGAGCGACTTGAAGGAGCTTAAGCTTATGGCGTGCATAAACTGGATATTTGAAGACTGAAAACTAGTTTGCAGAAGCATGCAAGGCTGTTTGCGTTGCGATCGTCTTTTCTTCCACTATCAAAGTCTTGAATACACAGTGTCTCTATTTGCACGTAAAAAGAACCTGACAAAAGAGACTTCCTACCAAAGGACGTGTCCAGATCCTTCTGTTCTGGGCATGCATGTCAGCATACAAAGGACTGAACAAGCACTTGGGCTAGCACGAAGGAATCAGCACCAAAAGGTTTTTTCCTCATGGCTCTATTGAATTGAAATGGACCGGAAATGGAAACGTATCACGGTGAATGTGACAAACATCAGATGAAAAGATTGCTGCAGATCTCGTCAGAAAGAAGAGAAGAAATCGATTCAAACGTGACAGCTCGAAAACTATATGCATGAGTAAATACTGAATTGAAAAATTTCATGATTGTTCATTTAAACGTTTGCGGATATCCATAGCTCGTGGCTATTGTAGACTTTAACGAAGGCATGTAAGAACATGAGGGTGGTCGTAGTCGTTTGAACTGAAGGACTCTTGTAAATGCTGAACCGTTTAACCAAAACGTTTCGTTCGCAGTGAGCAACCAAAGCCTCAGCCTCTGACCAGAACTGGTCAGAAATTAGAGATAGTACCAGCCATCACCCATCGGCAACTCTATTAGTCAACATCAGTTCCAGCACACACCGATCTGCAACTGATGTTTACAGCCTCAGGCACAAGATTTAGATCTCTGGTCTTGGGTAAAAGTAGAAAGCGTGAGAATTTTATGCATGCATTGATGGGAGTGTGTGGAGATGTTGAGAGGGCGTAACACATGTACATGTGATAATGTACTTTTTGGATAACGAGAAAACTGTGTCGTGCTCTTACGTAAAATTAAATGGAGCGAAAAATGAAATGGACGGCATTTGGAGGACAAAGAAAAAAGTCACGGGCGTTGAGCAGAGATGCTGGCAGAAGATCACCCAAAAGTGCGTGTTCAATTCCACACGTATGCAGGAAAGGATGCAGATGAATACACTCGATACGTGGTAATGCTACTAACCTAATTTTACCACAAGCGATGCATATAATGTCAATATGACCTGCCATATCATACAAAGTAAAGTGGCATTCGGCTTCTCAAGGCCCTCTGTTTCACGAAAGAAAAAGCTGTACAAAGTGCATCGCGATGCAAAAATGATGTCATAATATACTCAAAGACTCTTCATGTGTTCCATTGCCAAAGGCTTAGATGTGTTATGAAGAGTAGCTGGAGTCATACAATACATTCGAGAAGTACACGATGATAATGTATACATACGCAGAGCCATATCGAGAAGTGATTTTTACCGGCTGATTAGTAGCAATACCACATGTCCGCGAAAATTTTGTGAATGAAATACATTAGCATGAGGAAATCAATCATCTGTTCAGCATCTACAGTATGTGTGCACTCATGTTCTATTTGAAGACGCTGGGGGATGTCATGACATGAGGTCATTGAGTCCACTCTCAAGATGTCCGCATTAATTTGTTATTCATTCATATCAAATGTTCCCCACTAATGGAGTTATGATACACAAGCGAAAATCAAGCGCAATCATGAGGCAGTTCAGCTCAGGGCAGTGACGGAGTATTGTTTGTCCGAGGTCTGAATGAGGCGCAACTGGTCCTCATCTGGAGAGGCGGGGAGAGAAACATGAAAGACAATTTTGTTGCGTAAGCTTGAACTGACTTCATTATTAACAAATGCCCTTACTTCTTTGAGCACAGCTTTCAGATAGCAGATCCCACAAAACCGAAAGAGCACACAGGGAATTGCTAAGCAGAGTACCTGTTATTGGCCAGAGAAGGTTGCGAATAGCACTCGTGCCCACAATAAAGAACTGCCTTCTGCGAAGCTGGAAATTACGAAAGCCTTCCTTAAGAAGGGATAGCAGGTTAGCATCTGCTCTCATAGTGGTCAGCTAATGGTTGGTCTGTGAAAGCGCACTTTCACTCGCATACATGTTATGCTCAGTATGCTATGCATGCGCTGACGTCAGAGGGAGCACAAAAAGCAGCGAATTCGTTCAAGATGAAACGAGAAGAGAGGAAAAGGCCACCCCGCTGTGAAAAAAGACTCATGTTTAATGGAAGGTGTAGTTGAAGCTTGTATCTACGTACGTACGTATGTAGTCACGACGAACAGTCTGCTGCGAATCTTGCTGTACCCTTTGTTGTTGAAGCAGAAAAAAGTAAAGACCATACACGTACTTGGTATGAGCTTATGATCACTTCCACCCTGTCTAGCGTAACAACTAGCCCTGCTGAAAATATTTGCAAATCTAATTGTAACAAGGTAGAAGTCAAATTCAGTGTTCAACATGAGCGGATGTTTCCAATGAGATTCGTTAAACCATAATTCAGTTAATGAAAGGGTTAAATGCATTATCTAATGAAATGACATACCTCCTACTCAAGGAAAATAAGGGGAAAGGGTGTGCATACATACAGTCCGACTGTATTTTCCCACTCCTTTTCGTACCTAGCGGTCAAATAAGATTTCAGGATTATAGTTATCAGATTTTATACTTGCTAGTTTCAGATACTTTCTCCTAGTTCGAAAGGATCCTAATCTGCTCGTTCGCTGCCGCTCAGCACTGATTGCATGAAACAAGCCTTAACATAATTATTGGATTTTGGCCATATTCGTTAGAAAGAAAGAGCTGAAAAAACAGTTTGCAAACAAACAGAAGAGGTCCCGATCATTATGAGGTCTTAATGACATTGAAAATTCAGTGAATTTGCAGACTAGAGGTCCGCAAGGAGATTTGTGGCCTGGTGTGCATATTTTATGAAGAGAATCACAGACCTTGCTTAATTAATTGAGAGAATTTGACTTGTGAATCGGCGATTTAAGCCAATTTAGCTCAACGCTGGGCGTAAAAGGTGATACCTATTAGAATTACGGACACCAACTATGAATATTGAATCACCATGGACAAAGATTTCGCGTACGTGGAGCTATAGAAAACATAGTAGCTATATACTTGTGCACATCCTTTCTAAACCTTCCTCGTTTCCTGGTAAAGATCCTTCCATGAATTGTGGCTGGAAACTTTTATTTGTGCATGTAGAACCTACGCGCGAGTGTTTTTTCGTGATAACATCCTGGAACAAAATGAAATAAATGTTTTCATGGTGATAGCAACTGCTGTATGGTAAATAGCCCACTTCTCCTTCTGGGTTGACGGCTCCAGACCAATATTGCTCAAGATAAATTTAATCACGCGCTTTTTCAAGCCTTTCATCACGTAAAGTTCAACATGGTCTAGATCTGAAAGTGCAAGAGTAGATGAAAGTAGATGAAAATCGGATTTAAAGGCGCACCTGCTCACAAGCAAGTGTTCAGAAACTGATTATGGAAACAAGGTACTTTACAAGCATTGAAGCTACTTCCTGTTTCCTAGGCCGTGCACAAGCATAGAAGCTTTCCCTCTCAGATGCAAGTTTACAATTCAATAAAAGCCAAACAGGCGTCACCATGATCCCGACTAAAACAATCTTTCCGCTTTAATTCCCGTCTCGTCGTCAAGCTTAACTTGTTCAAATGTATGCCAGCTAAAAACTGCGTATTCGTAGCCCTCGAATTGAGTTTTTTCACATTACAATGGCTATGCCCAATTCAGAGATGTAATTTTAGAATTCAAACTGAAACACGACTTCTAATCCAAGGTCAGCTGTACTAATAACCATGTTGCAGCCCCTTTTCCAAATTATTTTCTGGCTATGACCCTTTACTGCGTTGTTCAAAGGAACTTTTAGGAACTTTTCTTTCAAATGGAACACATGGAATTCGTTTGTTACTAAACCTATATGCTACTTATGTGGGGAAAAATAAATGGATTTAAATTACTTAGCAAAGGCTAAATTCTCAGTATCCAGGTTATAAAAAGTCTACATTATTTTCTGGTGAAACAGAATATTACCGAGGTATGTCTACTTATAGATGGGAAAGTTGAAAGAGATAGATTACGATCGTCATTAATATGATTTTCTACGAAATCATTTATATTGGAGAAGAAAAGAATGCATGTTCGCTTGAGCTACTCATGTACATTATTGGCGAAATCATAAAATGTGAAAGTACTAGGTAAGCTTTTTTACCTGTTTGAGAGAGATCGAAGGGCAGGACGACGATTAAAAATCCAAAAGACGAGGGAATTTACCAATGTGCCACATACACAGAGAGTTACCAGGAAGACTAGTTGAACTATAGCTAGGGCTCCTATGGTAAAATCCAGCCATGCTGTTTCCCGATCTGGAATTTAAGAGAAGAGAATATTAATTATTAACAATGTAGTCACTGAGAGCAATGCATATGACTGTTGGAAAGGCTCATGCTGGATCGCAGCGTAAGAATTTTTGATTTCCTGACTAAAAATGATGAAATATAGAGAAGACGAGACCGTAAGAGGAGGTGAGCGTGATGATTCACATTATGAAACAATGATACCCCTGCATATTATAGGAGGAGCAGTACTAATATGCGGATTCATTGACGAGAAAGAGCCAGGAGGGATGAGGAAATAACAAAAGACTCGGATACAGAGGAGCTAAATTATTGTACGCTAAGGTGTAATGCTACTATGTAGGAGGGGAAAGTTCAACTGGTCCATGATTAATGGATGAGATGGAAGACTGACTGAATTCTATCTCCGAAAAGATAATGTGTATACTCCTGGTCGGGAGTTGAGAGAAACTTGAGGAGTTTTATAGAGAAAGAGAGACGACTCTGTCCTCGTGTACGTTGCAACGACGGTAATTTGATACGAAGTTGATGTGGAGTTAAAGTAATTGAGTTACAGTGTTGAGTAATGAGGAATTGGATTGCGATGGAAAAGTCATGGTTCTTTCTGAGAGAAGGAACCCAGGCGCACACATGCTACAGTTTGCGCCGAATGTGGCCTGCAAGAAACCGCAATGCTGCTCGTAAAAACTCAAGATCTATTACTGTCAATTTACAGAGCATCGTTGTAATGGTGATGGACGAGGGGAGAATTTCTCGGCATTCGCCAATGAGGGCGGCAACACGGGGTTGGGGAGGGTCGCGAAAAGTGTCAGGGACGAGACTCACTTACCTGAGTTAATAAATGTACACTTGATGCAGGGGCTCAAGGTTAAGCTAAATAAATAATGGACCGTGGACATAGACTGGCATTCCCCAGCTGATGGATTGATCACAACTGCCAACTGTGAGATAAATATTAAAGCCTTGACAGCTACCCTGCTCCTCTTTCTGCCATTTCATGCCAGACCCATGCCAACTGGTCATTACTGCGGGACGAGCAAGTGCAAAAATTAAAGCGGGGAGAAAGAAAGCTGGGCCGAGATAACCCACTTGCTCCTGTGACAACACGTAGCGTGCAAGGCGGTAAATCCCTAACATCTATCGCCTCGAAAAACAATTACAGCTTCCCTCATATCTGACCTTGGTTGGAAGCCACAGCATGACACTGCTGCAGGCCCTGGACTTTGACCAGGTCCCGTGGCTGGAAAGGAACTTTATGAGTCGTCAGGGACCGAATGCACGTTGAAATACGAGCGTTTATGAGGACACAAAACCTAGTGCCATTACTGTAATATGTTAGACGTGTGGTGGCTGGTAGTTCTTGACGATATCCTGTGCATGAACTTCGTACTTAGATGACAATGTATAAAAGGAAAAGCCCTGGCCGATTCGTCCCTTTAGTGGCACGCCATCTGAAGGAAAGTTAATGGCTTAGCAGATGCACCAGTTGTGTTGTGAGGTATCATTGAAGCCTGCGTGGCACTTCCTGTAAAAGCTTCAGAAAAAGTTAATGGCTTAGCAGATGCACCAGTTGTGTTGTGAGGTATCATTGAAGCCTGCGTGGCACTTCCTGTAAAAGCTTCTGACCAAAAATTCGAGCTTTAAACTCGGAAAAGAAAAATGTACACGAAAATCTACGGAACCCTCGGCTTTCTCTGTGCAATTTCTCAAGTTCGTGAAAGGTGACGAGAGTAAAAGCAATGACACGAAGAAACAACCTTTGGGCCAAAGCTTCATGATGTGTGTCATGAATTATAATTTGAATGGAAGGAAGAAAATTTTGCTTAGAATACGTGACAGTAATGCAACCTTGCACTGTAGAAATTGTTCAGGTGGGAAACGAAACGACTGTGGCTATGTAGTATCGGTGTGCGTGCGAAGATGCGCTTGTGATGCTAAGGAAGTAGGTCAGTAGTTCACAAGATACCAATATCATCCTTAATCTCCATGTTTATAAGTACTGAAGAAAGAGACGTTGTAAGGGACCATTTTGTAGATGTGTAACACGGCAGTTGTTATTTAAATAGATGATTTTGTAAGCTGGAGGTGAATCTATGAGCTAGGACATTTTCAGCGTTGCTTGGTGACCAGCAGGATAATTAGACTGTCCCAATAGTGACATATTGATACAACTCATAGAGAAAATCTGCGCTTTGCTCTAATTCTCATTGCAAGTGACACAAAGGAGGTGAAAGCATGTGGCGAAACTAGGGCAAAAGTTATCTAATGCCAAATATGGGAGTTGCCGAAAACAGATTAGATTTCTATAGCTGCATGGCCCATGCTAGTAATTTTGATATGACGTACATAAATGCGTACCTCATGCATCACAGGTAATCTGACGGTAACAAGGAGTATGACGACATGTGTGGGAAATGGATGATGATTCTCTCCCGTGATCAGCTCCTCATGGAGAACATGTGTTACTTCAATAATTGGCTGTAGTGCTAGCCGTACATCCAGGCAGGGCTTGCGAAAACATCTGTGTAACATGTGGTTCGAGCAACACAAGTTTTTTCTACGAAAGTTCCCCGTTCACGAACATGGGTACACAGCGTTTGTACTTTTGACACCTCGTGGAAGCAATTTCTGTGATTGCTATTTTGTGCTGAGCAAAAAAGTAGTGGGAAAGGAACAAAGATACATGTGTAGTTTACTTCGTTGTTATGAAATCCAACAAGAGCGAGAGTATCTAATACAAGCAGATCGATGGCCAGTTGACGGATGCGAAATGTTGAAATATCGCACGGCAAAGCGAACCAATGTTAAACTTTCTCTAGCTATGCTTACGTATTCTCATCCACACTGTTGAACTGATTAATTTCCCCTCAGGCCCTGGGAGTGTAGGTGGCAGATAAGGTCCTTCTCGAACGGTCAAAAGTTTGGAGGAAACAACCATAAAACTATGTCGTCCACAACAACTCTATCTTATTTGCCCACGCCTCATTTAAGGCGTACTACGACATACAAGGCCTGATGTAAAGGCTTCAAACGAGGCAACGACTTTCCCTACAGCTAAAGCAGGAGCTGCGATACTTTTACAGACATGTATCGTGAATCATTTCAAACGCAGTACTTGAATTCGTCAGTCTGCGGATGAATAGCTGTGAAAGAGAAACATTTCGCTGGGGATTATTCACTCCTTCAAGTCTCTTCCAAACATGTGTCTCATTTACGCAGTTACACCAACATAAATACTTCCGAATTATCAGTGAGTCCTTGGTAAACACTAAAGATTTGAAGAGGCTGCTACAGAACGTTATGCTGTTATAAATGCTGATTGAGACATTGAGAGCAGGAAAGGATGAAGTGGCATCCATGGAATTGTACTCCTAGCTAAAGCTTGCTCCTGTTGTTGAAGCTGCAACCGAAGTAAAGTACTGATTGGGCGGTCTTACAGTTGACACTGCTTTAATGACACAGAGAAAAATGTTTCGAAGCGTCCCCCGGAAGTTCAACTGCAAGATACTGAGCCAGAATATGCGAAGTTTGGACAACATATTGTAGTGCAATGAAGACGGGACTGACGTGGCGGAAAGTTATGCAACACGTAAATTACTTACAGGCCTGTTGCCAAAACTTTAGCCTCGGACAGAAGGAAGCAAAGGGGCCAACGGTTCCATCTGTTCCATTCCCTTTAGAGAATAGGAAGAAAACTTTCACCTGCATTAGCTTGCTCGGAGGGGAAAGAAAGGGAGCTGAAGGATGAGCGTAGCAGTTGCTTCATCAAGCTAAAATAACGTAAGTTGAACAATTGGAGAAGTTGGTACATGGCTTTGACCAGGAAGCATTTCTTTGTAAACAAGCTCTGAATCGCGACAAAAGTTACAAAAACGACTTGAAATTGCTTTCTTCAAACCGGAAGAAACTTGCGGATGAACTAAGTTTGTGTGAAGAAAGGAATTTGTAACTGTTACTCTTTGCCGAATCAAGAAGATGCCTTATTGGGAACTGATTGAGGCAAAGTTGTAGTGACGGATTGGTGGCAGGAAATTTATCGTGTTTTTCCCAGTATTTAACCAATGGCTGCTGAAATGGAGAGTTTGAGAATTGCATCGATCAAATGAGACTGGGTCAATACGTCGTCTCTTTATATGTATTAGCAACGAATTATCAGGACTTTGAACTCCCGAGTGGGGACGTGGTCGCCAAACTTTTGAGAGGGAACAGAGCGGAAGTTAACCTAGAGATGGAACTGGGTGTAATAAACCGGAAATAGGATGGTAGAACGAGTAGAGTTATTGAAGAGTTGGTTATAGCCCGGCCATGTTGATGCCTGCCCGATAGTGGCCCTGCGGCCGCCAACCAAGAGATAACCTACATGAATCTATTAAAGAATGTCATAGGACAAGTTACGACGGAGCATAACTTGAGCTGGAGCATCCCGTGGTCATAGGACATTTACACACACGACCTATTGCCACATTCAGAACCAATGTCCCCTGACTGATGTGTATCTTTGCATGAACTATTTGGCATGGAAGGGGGACTGGACGGGATTCCACCAGTCATTTCATGATGTGAATGCACCAGGAAGCTATTTGGAATCTGGAGAATCTCCTGGAGCACGCAACAGATTCGTTTGCGATAGTGGCCTAAAAGTTTCGGCCGATATGCAAAACCACGGAAATCATAAGGACTCCTTTAATAACATTTGTGCTTGTGGTCTGGTCTACTCCTTGCAAAGTGGTCTGAGCATAGGAGCCTGTTAGGAGTTCAAAGGCGGTCAGACACTCATCCGAGAAGGAGTTAGCTTGTACAAATCTTGGATGAGAAAGTGAAATGTGGTAAAATTATGGATTGAAACTCCCACTGGAAACTTAGATCACTGTAGGAAACATAAGTTCAGAGGGATAAAAGGAAAAAGTTGGCCATTGTCCCCAAGTATTTACATGCGAGAAGTGGCAGACCTCCGTAAGAGTTGTGACTATGGGATTGGTCCTTGGACCTTTTTTCACGAGAGAGAAAGCATTTACGAAATCGAGTAAATATTCAGTAAACGTGACTCACGTGTAAGGTATGAGCAGCAAGTTTGGATCCGAGTGTACGTGGCTATTTCGCAAGAAAATAGCATCAAGGTGCAATACGATAGCTAGAGCCCCCAGCTTTTCAGGTAAATGTGATGGTTGCGATTCTGCTCTCGCAAGAGTCGCAGTTTGCTATTTGCTTCCAGCTTCAAAATTCTGGTAGGAAGAGGATCTGATAACGCTGTTTCACTTTATAATAGACCTCTCTGAGGATTTGAATATTTCATCTTTCTTCGTGGAGTAGTTGAAAAAGTTCACGTGTAATTATGTACTGAAGCCCACGGTAATGAAGCTGTTCATGAGAGAGAACGGCTTTTAAATCTTTTAAACTGCGCCGGAGAAGAGATCTTTGGGAAAGACAAGAAGAAAAGAGTTTTCCTGCTTCCAAAGGAGCCACAACAGCCAACAAAAATGTTCAAGAGACGACGGTGAAAGAATTAGCAACGCATGCATAGGAAATGCCAGGTGAAGAAAGAGAAACGGAAGAGGAAAGTTCATGCACTGGGTACGGTAGCCTGGGTTTCCATGAACGTTAGCGATGGATGAAGAAAACAGTAAGCAGTATTGCATGTAATGGAAAGTTGATGAAAAAGCATAAGATTAGATAAAAGGACGTCGGAGAGGGCGCAGGAGGGATAAAGAGCTGTAGTCATCAATGTAAGTGAAGTGGAACGACGACGGGATGGAATGTACCAAGTGAGACAAGATTGAAAAAGAAATGAGGAATTTGCAGAGATTGTGCTAGCCGGAGCAGAAACTCAGTCTAAATTTACAAGGATCAAGTATTTACGGGCGGGACGGAAAAATCACATACAAGGTGTAAATTGAACACTGCACACATTCGCCAAGCTTGGTGACAAACTTAAAAGCCCGGGCGGGGTGATGGGTGCCAAAAATTATTTACACACAAACCCATCAGGGTAAAGGATCGAGGCAGCAAATGTCACGACAGCTTTGGCTGTTCACCGTTTTAAAAAAAACTTGGTGCAATTTAAATCATGAGATGAAGCTTTCACCACACGCGACAGCGACATGTTCATAAATTTTGATCTCTCAAAAAAGAAAAAGATGCGCCAGCTTGACTCCAGATTCCAGATTGTGACAGATCCTTTGGTATTTTCCAATGAAATCTACCATTCTTGCTTTCTTTCCCCAAAGAGTTTGCAGGCGTAAAGTTTTGCCAACTTTTATCATTAGTTAATATTACACGCAGCAGCTCGGCAATCTGGTTAAAAGAAAGGACGTGTTTAAACCACGGGAATAGGTTCTGACGTCTGCGCTGCCCATGGTTATGAATTATCTACAGATTTTGATCATGTGTAAAAAGGAAAAACAAGGCAGAAAACGTGATGCAGGCCATTCATAAAGCCGGAAGAATGTAGTTTACCCCGGCGTTTTAATCAAAAGAATGTATGTAATTTGCCAGAAATTTCTGATTTCACATTCACGCTCTTGCGTCAATACCTCGATAAAATGATGGGGATGACAACATTTCATTGCAGTTTTTGCTCCTTTTCCAGTATCCCATTATTTTCACGCCAATCTTCTTAACTTGAAGGCAATTTTCAATTTTGTGTGCAAGCTCTTGACTCCACATAGTAGCTTCCTTCCGCCTAGTCCCAATTGTTGCAAGCGGTAAAAGGTTATGTAAATTGTGCTTCTATGATAAAACTCTAAATTGCGTCAAATTTCAGCCATCCCATCACAAGTGGGAGTCCGTGAAGTATGAGTGATCGAGTCTACAATCATCCTCCGAACCATGGATGGTTTGCATGCGATGAAACGTCAGCTTGACATGGTGAGATAAGCCAAGTGAGGTTGTTTTTACAGTTCAGTAGATTGAACTTTTCAAGAGTTCGACAACACCATTTATACTAGCGTGCTTTGGCTTATACTAGTGTGCATATGGGATAAAGTGCACATAGGCCATGGCAAGAGAATTCCCCCTGACGGAAATGAGTCGAAGTGTGCGGTCAACAGACTTGCCACCAGCGAGTGAGACAACTCGCAGACACTTTGACACATTTATCATAAACCTTAATCAAGATATGCAGTAGGGAGAGAAACGAGTTTCAAGAGACGGTGGAAAATTTAGTGATTTCCTCACCCACATTCCATTGAATCCGATGATATTTAAACTGTTAATTAGGAAATGAACACAACCACAGAATCGAACTTGATCGAAGACTAATTGCTTCCATCACAAAGGACAGAATTGACGAGGAAAATGAGGCAGGGAATCGGAGGAAGCTGCGAACCTCAACTAATTCTCTGGTGCTGTTGCAAATCTCGAAACAAATCATCCTTAATTAGGCAGTAATTGGCAGTTACGTGAGCTTACTAAGGGAGGCTATCTAGTGACGTTAATGACTACTCTCTTGGAGATGTCACAGACAATTCGCAGTGTTCCTGAATCAAGACTTGCACCCCACACATGTCTTTTAATGACAAGGCTGGACCGGAATAATAAAAGCTTGGATCAGGTCTGCATCCAGGGCCAACAGTAGCACATGAAAAGGTCAAGAGATGCACGAGGCTGCGAGATCGCACAGGAAGACGTTGTTCTTTCTCGGTAGCTCGCCTGGTGAAATACGGTAACCATGTGTCGGAGAAATTACCACGGTAGATGATGGATCGAGGGAGTGACAGCGTGTTGGGACTTGGGGAGTGTTCAGATGAAACTTGGCACAGAACGGCTTTGTCGCCAAGTATTGCTTGATAGATTGATAAAAAAACATATCGATTGTGTTGCCAAACTGCTTACGAGCTGCTGACAGGTGGAGTAACGTATGAAAATCAACCTAGATGACAGATTACATAAACTTTGTGGATGAATGAAAAATCCAGCTAATTTTGTACTACCTTTCATCACATTTTGAAAGATGGAGCTTTATCTTACACTCGAATACGCACAGACTTGGAACCCAGAAAGATATTTGAAGGGAGGATAAGTCTGTTGCTTAAGTTGAGGGCGATGAACGAAAACTGCACTGAGTGAAAGTTCAACTCACGGCTGTCTGGAGCTCTCATGTTAACATTCGCAATAATCATTAGCGCTCAAATACGTGCCCGACACCAAAACTGCTATTAACCTTGGAAGACTTGAGAGGGGAATCAGATTTAAAATTCATCTTCAGTACTGAGGTTGAATCGCTGAACCGCGCCGCGTGTTCTAGATTTATATCACAGTCCATTTACCCAAACAGTCTTGTTTTGTCACATGAGTAACATTACGTGGGAGGC
>VRMD01000003.1:0-105671 GCA_009872375.1 Sminthurides bifidus
CTCAAACCTCTTGAGCGACATTAGCGACCCACACCCGTTACCGTGATAACGGCACTGAGGAAGGATGACGGGGGCTCCTCTTACCTGGCGTAAGTGTAGGAACTGAGGTAATCCTGGTGGTAGTGCTCCGGGTCCATGTGGGAGAAGACGAAGCAGGAGCATTTGTTACACACCGGTCGCCTGCGGAACGGAAGGGAAAGCAAGACCTGAAATTAATTGGCTTCCTGTTATTCCTATTAGGAATAGGTTTAGGTTCCTGGGGGAAATTTTTACCCACTCACTTCTTGTGTTTACGAGAGAAGCCCATACTCGTTCTGGGTCGTGGTAGCCGTTTCTGTGGCGTGGGTAAGCTGCGGAAGTCATCGCCCGCCTCATGGAGCATGGGGCAGGAGTGGTAAGGACCCGGGATGGAAATTAATTTGACATCTTTACACAACTGTGATCCCTTCGGGCAGGAGTCATAATACGGAGCTGATTTAATAAAATCTAGAACCAGCTCCTTTTTTCCAGCTTCACGGACCCTCGCCATCGCTTTCACCTCGGCCGGTCGTGTGATAAATGGATACTCTTTGATTCCATCATCATCTCCAACGTTCAGTTCACAAATGGGATTATCCTCATTATTCTCAAACAACGGAGATCCACCTACGCTAGAGTCCGGCATTGATTTTTCTTCCATTGTGTTCCACCGGCCGAAGATCGCCACAAGACACTACACTGCAAGGATATCAACGCGTCCGCTCTCCTCCTTCAACCTCTGCGTAGTATATGGAATCTGGTCCCTCTGAGATTTTTCGCAGAAAGCACAGCCACCTGGAACAACCCAGCTGTAAGATCGCATTTGTCTCGTCAGCTCGTAATACCGAGTTTCATCACCCACCCGAATGCGGATCCAACTCCGGCAAGCATCTCAAGAGACAGTTGAGGAGTGAGAGAGAGAGAGAGAGCGAGGAGGTCAGCGATGGACGGAAACCAGAGCAATAGCAGTTCACCCGCTGAGTTCAGGTCAGGTAATCCCAAATTTTATTATGGGCTACACGCAACGAAGCGTAAAGTTGATGGAAAATGGCTCTTTTTAAACCAGTCTCTCCTCAGAGCTATTATGGTTTCAGGATAAATGCATTGCATTCCTCTTAAATAAAAGCTTTCCCGGATGCCATGCTTCAGTCCGTCTAAACAGTAAAGATGATGCTCAGAAAGACTGGAAGCTGGCCTGGACAAGAAGTGGTGGTCTGAAACTCTTCTGGATGACGCAGTAGCAGTTTGGATCCAATTTACAGGTGAGCCTGGAATAATAGTCTATTTTACTAATTACGATAAGATAACCTGACCCAACAGTAAAATTATCAAGAGCAGGATCTTGCAGTCCAGATGGGAACACTTGCTCATTTATTCGTCAATTGTTTGTGTTTACACTATGCTCCATTGATTATTCCTTTCAACTCCTTCAAGTAGTTCAAGGTTTGCCGGTGACAACTGACAGAATCGCCATGACACTTTGATTTTTGCCAAAAATTCTTTCCTATTTCCTAGGCAAAATGGGAATCCAGCACCATTGCCTTCCAGCTCCTTGTCCAGTCTTGCTTTTCCAAGTCAACAGCATCAGCCCTTACTACGTTACAAAATTGACAAATCTTAATTCTGCAAGTCGTAGCCTAATCAGTTTTCTCGTTCCAAGGCAATAAAGTCGTATCGCATCAAAAATCACGTTCATGTGCACGCCATAGCATGAAATGGCATTCTTGGCGAACGTAACGAGCGAGCACGGAAGGGAAGATGGATTTTACTTCCAACTTTACAACTAGTACAACTTCAGTTCACTTCTGCTGGTCTTTAACCTTAGGATGATAAGGTGCTATGAAAATCCTTCCTGCAGTTTTATCTCCCTTTGTTATGTCCGATACCAATTAGTACTTTTACCTGCTCTTGACTTATTTGTAAGCCTGACATCGGCAATATAATTTAGTTTAGTGTGATAGCTAATGCAAGACGCTGCGCTGGCGCCTACACCTCCTGTCAGATAGCGCCCGTAAATCGTGTGCATGCAATATCGTATAAATGATTGCGATTGCATGCTACGAAAGTAAACAAAATGACCGTATCTTTTCTATATGGGGTCAGTGCAAGCAGACGAGAGCGACTGGTTACCCTCCACTGTAAATTGAGAAGCTACTACCAACGGGACTGTGTATGAGCAGCGTGAGCAAAGAGCAGTCAAGATATTTTCACCGTTACATAACTTGTAGATCGGAAAAATATTGTTTTTTCCATCATCCTTTCACTGAACAGTGAAACTCTGGTGCTTTTCGGAGATTCCGTAGCAAAAATCGATAATGTGAAAGTTAAATAACTGCTTATTCAGGGACGACGCAACTATTTGTCTTTCCACTGCTACACAACTGTATTCTTCTAAGTTTCCAGCTACAGTATTCTACTTGTAATGCAAACGACGCGAAAGTGATTGTGCCTTTTGCTAATGGATGGAAGCAGTTGGACATGTACTAACAGCATCTCATGTGACTACTTGATGCGAAATTTGCGGTTGTTGCCACGGTCCGCGGTCTGCGGTTTCCTTCCCTTGCTCAACACGAGTAGCTTATATGCATGTGAAATTCGCACTTGCCACCGTAAACTCTCAAAAGCACCACAAACGTACAGCACTCCTTGAAAATATTGTCCAGGGTAACCTTTTCCTGGCTAAAATTTGGCAAACATGTGCTTTTAACCTTAAATGACGAGGAGGTTGACGATAAAATTTCAAAGCTTACCAATTAAGTCGAGCGAGAGGCTGAAAATTCCAGCTCGGTTCTGTTCGATACCAGAAGGATCTTACGGGGAAAGTATTTACAAAGGCCGTGAGCAAGTCTCAAGGTTCCTGAAACTTAATAGCGATTAGCTTGGGCATTCATTCCGTGGTCGTCAGGGGCGAGGATGAAGCTATTTACATCGCATCAAACCAAGAGCATACACGTTCAGAGGCAAGCTACATGGTGAGTAAAGAGTGCCGACTCTTTCAGCAGCGCTGGCTTGACTTGTTGTCTGAAATTAATTGAGGAGCGCAATGCTACCATGTACGAGAACACGCTTGTTGTTCTTCCTAGAAGAAGCGAAGCGACGATGAGGGATGCGAAAGATAAAGCACTTTAAAACTGTAGCAGCCGGACTCTAACCACTATTTGTTGACGCGCTTTGCTCCAAGCATTACTTCACATTCCATGTCACTTTTTCTTTCCTTTGTACCAAAAACATTTCCTACGGATCGTAGGCCGCTTCAATTTTTGACAAGTATTTGCCCCTTGTATCCTCACCGATGGACGAAGTCGTCTCAGCCAATTTTGTAGTGAGCAAATTTACGAGCATGTGTGAATCAAGTTGATTGTTTCCGATCCACAAGTTCTGCCTCACCGGACACAGGCCGCGAGTAGTGATTAGTGGTTGTAGTTTGTGGCTCCCTTCCGAGAAATGCTTACGCAGGACGCCCACAAGGAAGGGCATGAACGGCTAAACGTTATCAATTCCATACGACGAATTATTATTACTTCTCCAGGAGCCGGTAGCCATGACAGGTCTGCAATGGCTCCTATTGCTGAGTTTATTTACGGCGTACTTGCTCTTCGGTGGGGTGATTTTCATGGTACTGGAACAACATAACGAAATACTTAAAAAGGAAGAACTCAACGTTCTCAGACAAGATGTGCAAGGTGAGTTTCACGTCAGTTTTGCGACTTAAGACAAATTTTTAGCTACTTTTTTGAGAACACTAGTGTTCCAATCGAGCGCTTACAGTATCACACATAATTGCAACCCTCGAGAGTCACAGGTCAAATAGTGGCGAGTAGTCACTTCCACATAAATTCGACACTGATCAGATTACTCTGTTTACTCAGGAGAAACTTGCCTTATTCGTATTTTGATCGCAGAGCCAGTTTTTGTAGTAACAGACTATATGTGTGTAAAGATAACGAACTTGTCATGATCAAGCGAAAGATAAAAGTACTGCATTTCTCCCTTTTGAAAGACAAGTTGGAATAAATACATTTCACGTGCAATGGGAATTCCCTGCTATCTGTACTTAAGACGCAGGGAAGGATCTGCATTAGTAATGAGGACAGCTTTGCAGATCCAGCGATATTCAATCCAAGACCCGTCGTCAGGCAAAAGGTCAGAGGGTAATTGACCTGGCTGGCGTCAGCCATGAGATTAATTGAGGTCGAAGGTCAGCAATTATGCTGACGAAGTTTCCTGGAAGTTGAGCTGTATTGTATCCTATTGATCCTATGACACGATGGCGTAAAAGATTACAATCTTCCTACTAAATTCTGTTTATATCTTCTCATCGTTCTACTGGTGGATATGACAGGACCCCGCTCTTGCTCCAAGGTTAAATCGAAGTAAAGTGGTGGTTCATTCGTGATACTTTTGTGAATCTCTCACACGGAATTGCGTAACATGGCTGGGAACCCGGCGAAATAGAATGATTCCAGAAGGTCACAGGTCATTGAATAAATCATCCTGAGCGAAAAGCCCTTCTTTTATTCTGCATGAGTGCCGAAAACTGCAGTGATTTCACCGACTTTTCCCCCCGCTGGTCCTTTGGGCTTGGGAAAAAGTTTCGAGAAAATCACATCTGAGTTTCCTTCCTGTTCGTAGCAATGCAGTGACAGGAGACACGGATTGTATCAGATATCATTTTAGTGGCTTTTAGTGTTTTAGTATCCGAGAAGTGAACTAAGTGAATATGTGTCTTGTTTTTTGGTAATTTATCTTCTCTCACTCGAGTTGAAAATAGTTGAAGCACGGTAGAAAAGGCTGCTGTTTTGCCGGCTATCTTGGATCAAGCAAATGTGCTTACATCTCAACACGTACAGAGATAGAGACCCATGTATTTCTTTAATACCTCTTCCCGTTCTCAGTTGTGCATCCTAATTAACGACTACTTGAGCTCGGCTGACTTTACACCATAGCTGTATTTCGGAGAGGAAGCTGCCGGAATGCAAAATTAAATCAGGTCTTTTTATTTTTGCACAGGTGGTAATTAGTTCACGAATTGGCGAAGAGTGGCATAAATGAATCTTGATTAGGAGTTGTGTGAGGCGGAAAACGTAAATAATGGTGCTTAAGAAGCACCAAGATATTAATATTGACATGCACGTCTGTTGTGGAACAGGAGCGTTACTGATCTAATTAGAATTGCATTATGTCCACCTACCCGTCAGTCTCGTGAGTTTAAGAGATCACTTGAAGGAGTTGGAAAATGGAAGATTTATGCTCGTAATACTGTAACTCATAGCAGCTCGTGTGATATCTTTGAAAGACAGCGACGCGATGAAATCTATGTTAATTTGTCGACTGGGCGATCAACCAAGGCGTTTGACTGAATGGAGTTGGTTTTTGACTTTGATTCAGCATTTACCTCCAATCCTTCCTTCCACGATGGTTGCACATGTGATGGAGGGAGAATTCCCATCTGCACAAAGATCATGCTGAGGACGCGTGCAGAATTTTAAAAGGAATTGCGAATTCTTTTTCCCTCATCAATTCTGGCTTATCAAGGCCCCAGGGCTGAAAAATTGAACTTCGTAACCTGATTCGCACCTTTGTACAGCGAGAAGCAGCTGCGCTTTTGGCAGCTGATTATTCTTGTGCGATACGAAAATGTTACAATGCCTTGAGGAGATATTTTTGCGAATTATTTTACCTCGCCAAGATCTCAAGATGTACTTGTCGTAACTTTGAACGTTGCTCAACTCGTATGTACCTTACATGTATTTGGGAGGCATGATTTTCTCCCTACCTACCATAAGGAACACTACCTTAAAAAGCGGTAGTTGGGATCGGATCACAAAGCCAGCCATGTAGAAGAAGGATAATAGAATTAAAATAATCAACATGCATAGGTCTTTTGGAGAAGACTCATCAATATTCTTCCACGCACAATGGCACAAGGTGAAAGCAGTATTGCGGCTTACTTTGGTCCTTTATCAGAGATGTAATCCACCTCGTTTGCGAGCACAATGACAAGAGCTTAGTTTAATTAGATGTGAGTGAAGATTTGTAATTTTGGACTCCTGCATCTACATGTAGCTACGCTTCAGCTCCTTTCTTCAAAGCTCTCGATGATTGTGCAAACACAAACTTGTTGAGTAAGGTAAGGTCTATAAGCCTTAAACTTGAAAGAGGAAACAAGCTTGTGCACACTGGCAAACAAAAAGTTGTTCAGGTTCTTTATTAGGCCTGTTCATCAGACAGTTCTAGCGATGCTAATGAATATTTTGTTCGCTCTTTGCCCTTTGCATGCTGGTGGCAGATGAGTAACACCTCTGTTGATTTTCATCTCGAAGGTACAAATACGTTTGCAGTGCCATGTTGTCTCTTCCTTTCCTCCTCGGGTCCCTTTTCCTCACAACAGGTTAAAGTTGGTCCAATCAGGACCCAGTTGGGCCTAGCTCATTGTGCGTCAAAGTTATCAAAGGCGAAAATCATGTGACTCCAATACAGGCACCTTTCAATTTGATTGCAAAAGAATAGAACGAAACACTGTTGAGTGAGTAATTTCACGCAGCATGAAATTTTATGACAGAGGGAAACATGCTTACGCAAAACCTATTTTTGCACTCATCGTCTTGGAGGACGGTAGGCTCAAATTATAGGCGTAGTGGACAGGATTTGGGAATTGTGGAGGAAATAAAACATGGGATTTTCAACCTTTTTTGGGAACGTTTCCCTTCAAACTTTCTTAGTGCCCATCCTGGGAGATGATTCACTCAAGAGCTACAATTTGTCTAACTGGCCCTAATACAGTTTATGGACTGAAGGTCGACTCGCAGTTAGCGCCATGACTGTAATTTGTTCTGGGTAATGAGTCAAAAGGTTAACTCGGAAGTTTGGAGAAGCAAGTTTGCGATAAAAGTCAAGCATCCTGTCGTAAATAAAGATCAAATATGAGATTATCATTGAATGTACATTGCATCCCGGTGCGTTCATAGACCTGATGCAAGATTTAGTTATTTTCAGAAATTTGGAGCATTATGTAAACAAGGGATGGTCGTGGAGCAAAGCGTGCCAGTGGACACATAAAGTTTTGCAAAATCGTTATTCTTTGTTGATGTCTGTTGCAAACTGGGTAATGGCATGCAATGGTACTTCCTGTAACTTATTGCGAACTTTTTGCAATGTAGGAAAACGTACTGCGTTATTATTATGAAACCAATGCATTATGGCTCCCCAATCTTACTTATAGCAAAACTTCAGCACTTAAACGTTTTTTACCAAGGAAAAAATCAAGGCCTGTCAGCAGAATACATAGCGGTATTAAGTATCGTAATAAACTAAATGACGGATTAAGTTAATCCCATGATCATCTCTTAAGTGTCTACGTTACATTCAATACCATCGATGTGTACTTAAGCTGGGTTTAGCTCATGTTATGAATTTCATCAGTGAATCTTCAGTTGATTTGCACGGAGCTGTTGAAGCGATTAAGCACTTTAATTTGAAGTAGAGCTTGGTGGATTTCCCATCCTTTATTTGATTAAATCGTAATTCTAAAGTTGTAATCGGGAAGAGACCAACTTATAATAGAAAGTATTGTGATCATTGGGTTGATACAATTGCTCATTATCATACTGATTACACATTGTGCCTCATTAATGATCTATTGACGAACTGTCCTCCTCTTTAGCACATAAGCACGCGAGATGCCAATTCGCATATTTTTGCTCCAAGACCAAAATGATTTAAGTTTTATCACAACATGAGTGCGTATACAAATAGACTGATTATGTAACACGCATTCCTTGAGAAGATAGTGCGGTGAAAGCAGTGCGTCACTATTCCTTTCAATGAGCTTTCATAGCTTATGAAAAGGTTTTAAATTTAGCTTTGCAGTCTATTTCAAACCAGTCCCACTGTTATCTTCAAAGTCGGCTTGTTTACGTGGTTCATAATTGGATTTACTGCACTATGGAATTAGGAACCCACTGCCCACTCGGATTGGGAATAGAGTGAAAATATTAGACTATCACGCAATACAATTGTACTAAATTACAATTACGAGCTTACTATTGCCTGGATTAACTCATCATGACCGAATCATCAATCACTTTTACATTAGATTTTATTGCTGCCTTATTATTTGACACCAACCGACTGATGTTGAATTACTCGCATTAAGATATGAGGCTTTGATCATTGCCGAAATCATACCTTGATCCAGGAACGCCAAGCGACCAGGACGATTGACCTTCAAGTCAATTTTGAGATAGCGTAATGTTAGTCTTGCCTTAAGTTGGGGTGTAGCCAAGCAAAGGGTCAATAATCTTGTTGGCAATGCTACGATAAATCATCGGATGAATCTCTCCATTATTTACACACAATGTTCCAACCTTTCAGCCATCCTGCTTGAAATGGACAAGGAATTTTATTCCAATGACACAAGCGCTGAGACGCTGGAAGCGATTCGAGTGGCCAAATCAGCTGTTATCACCAGAATGTCAGACGCTTGCGGGTCTATAAATTTCTTGGTTCAGGAGGAGATCGATCACTTGAGATGGAACTATTACAATTCGGTCTTCTTCGCCTTTACAGTGATTACCACAATCGGTAAAGTAACAGTACATGATTCTCAACTTGTTAAAAGAGACATTTTTATGAGAATTGTAAAGTTGTATCGACATAGATTGTCCTCTCAGCCAAAAATCAATCAAACTTTACTTTGGAACAGGTTACGGTCACCTCGCTCCAACTACCGACTGGAGCCGGATCTTCGTTATTTTTTACGCCTTGATCGGTATCCCAATTAACGGTATCGTTTTGAATGGACTTGGAGCAGCATTTGGGAAGCGAGTAAGTCACAAGACTTCTTGAGGGACCCATACCTCTACAGTTATTTATTCTAAGAGAATCTGCCAATGAATGTCATATTTACAACATTTCCTAATTTCTATTCCTTTTCAGCTAGTTAAGGTACAAAAAAAGTCAAAAGAGAAGCGGTACGTGAGTAAGTTCACGCTGATACTGGACATTTTGTTTTATTTGATTCCTGGAATGGCTGTGTTTATTATCTTGCCTGCTGGCATTTTCGTCCTGATTGAGAAATGGCCTTTCGTTGATGGAGTGTATTATGCTTTCATCACGTTACTTACCATTGGTTTTGGTGATTTTGTTGCCGGTAATTTCCGTTTTGTTTTCCATCCCATTAATTTTTTGTTCCGTGTTTCCTCCAACCTTTGAAGCCAAATGCAGAGTAGGCACGTGTAAATGAGACTGGATTTTAGACACTGTAATCTGCAATGCACTGTCTAACATTCTTCATGCAGGTGGTGGCAACGACTACGACATCTGGATGTGGGTCTACAAAGCCGGTATAATCATTTGGATTACGTTCGGTCTCGGCTACCTTGTAATGATCCTCGGCTACATCACGAAGGGGTTGACCCACAAGAAAGTCAGAATTGTGATTGAGAATCGCCTAAATAACATTCAGAAAACGAGGGACAAACTCTCCAAAGATGTGGACTATATGCGCCGTGTTATGAACGAGCTTTACATGATGACAATCCAACCAGTATTTCCCCGAGACAATGACGACGAGGACGGTAACACTGCTGTTGACGGTCATCAACGGGACAGGACGAACAGTGAGCCTTGGAACATTGGTCACTTTTCCATTCGGAATCAGAATGTCAGATCTGTTCCTTGTACTCCTAGTCTGAGCCGGGCGGATTTGAGGCAGTTTGGCAACGAGTCGAAAAAATTAAAACGGACGCACTCGGAGTCGGATTTAGATCGCATCGATCGCTGTAAGACGTTCGAAGACGCCATGAAGCAGTGCGTGTTACCGGAGGACTTGTTGAGTGCCCTCGTCCAAGTAGTCAACCAGTCAGTAGTGAATGACGTATTGGACGCTGTAGACGAGCTTAACGAGTTGGAGGATAGCTACGACATTGAACAGGTCGACGATACAAACTCAAGTGGGCCGGTGACCAAGGCTGGTGAAGGAGGTAGAGAACTTATAAGTAAAAGTCCCGGCAACTTTACGCATTCCTGGCGGCCATTTTTTTACAGCTTTACATTTTCAGGTACTCATCATCATCACCACGCGGCCTGGGACCTTGGCAAGCTCAATGAGTCAGATGAGGATGTATTGATTAGGAACGAAAGCTTTGGCAGCACTAGCTCGGTCAGCGACACTGACACGGAGGAGATTGTCATTCAGGTGGATGATGCAGGTGAAGGGCGAGTGCCGTCGCAGAACTTGATTGACAAAGTCAACACTGTCATTAGAAAAATATCCACTAACTCAAAACCAGAAGGCGTCACAATCCGGAAGATTTCTTCAACCAACAAACCAGAGGGTGTTGCCTCTCGAAAGGTGTCATCCAACACACGACCTGATGGTGAATTTCATTGTCACCCTCCACCATTGCACCGAAATGAAGCACACAGTCCGCGCCCTACCGCGGCAATAATGGGTGCTGGTGAAGCTCCACCGGTACAGAAACTGTCCAACGGAAGCAAATCAGAAGGAGGTCTCGGCCGGAAACCTTCCTATGTGAAGCCTGAGGGTGCAGTAGCTCGTAAAGTCTCTGCAGCGAAAGCAGATGCCCATGCATCTAGAAAAGCGTCAAACATGAGACCAGACGGTAGTTCTGCACTAAAATTGTCAGGTGAAAACCAGCATACAAACGACCGTAGTGGGCAATCATCGCGTGCACCAACACCACAAGGATCCCGAAGTGTATCTCGAAGCGAATCGGACAGGATAAGGTAAGAACGGAGAACGGCATATATGAGTTCCCGTAAAGTCTTTTCTTCTCCAGGAAAGGGGGCACGCCACGCTAAAACTCGGCGTCCTTTGCAAGATCTGCATTGCTTTTGATATTTTCAGGAAAAAATCCCACTCGCCCGTTCGAAAAATCTCCCAAGTGGAAAATCAGGGTTTTCGGTCAACTGGTCGGTACTCTCCGCTACCTCAAGATTGGCATTCCACTTCAGCTACTACTTCACCGCGTTTTGAGAGAGCTACCCATATGCGATCCTCTGCTGGAGGGGCAAGCGGTGGAAGGAAAATATCTCATGAATCTAATCCTGACCCTTCGCACAAAATATCCGTGGAGACAACATCACTGGCTGATTTCCTCAGAGCATTGGACAATGTTCACCACAAGCTCCAGCACCCTGAGATTTACCTGAACAGAACCGATGATCGTAATCCGCTCTCTGTAGACGTTGAAGCTGGATTAGCTCCATCTCATGTTAGCAATATTCGCCTTCCCAGAAGAAAGCGAAAAGTTGGTATATTTCACCCTGGTTTTGCATTTGAAAACCATGCGTATGTTTCAACCGCAGATGAACAAAAGCCCAAACAGAAGCCTGACGAAGTAGGCTCATCCGTTGTTACATAGTTTCAAAAACATTTTTAGACCAATTCTGAGTGCCAAATGTCCAGGTGATAATGTGAAAGTTAGTCATTTACAATCTTTTTGGTCTGGTGTTTACCCTTCTATATCAAAAGAAGTTACCCTTCAGGCTACCAATATTAACCGTTTAGTATTCATATTCGTGCCTGAAGTTCTTAGTTCGTAGGCACACATTTTACCTCGAGTGAGCATTTGGAGATCTCGTAAAGTTTACGCAAATGGCATTTTAAAGTCAAGTTTATTCTTAAGACGAGTGCATACTAGCGACAGAGAGTAGAGACTGGATTCGTACTCTTACAATGACAACTAGCTGTGAAATTAGGGCAGGTTTACCGGTAGTCATGAATATGAGCAGCATGCATAATAATTCATTTTCATCATGTAAAAGCCTACATAGTATTATCTTTTATCAGGTGCTAAAATCTTTATCTTATTTTAATTTAAGAGTTGTAAAAAACTAACCCCAGTAGTGTAACAATGAGACACCCCTTGTCGTAACACATATCATTGACCGATATGTAATTACTAAGGTTAGTATTACTATAAATGTGTGCACGTTTAAGACACGCTGTTTGAAAGCAAATGAATTAAATCCTTTGGATCTCTTGACTTGGCTTCGACCACATCATGCAATTCGCAGAATTTTTCGAATTTCCTTTTGGAAGTTCTGTAAACGATATTTGTTTAACTAGAAACGTAAACATTTCAGTTCGTCTAGGAGAATCTCAGAGATTCAAAACTGGCGAGCATCTTTCATTTGTAACTAAGATCTTCCAGTTCCACAATCCTTTTTCCATGTTCGCGTTTATTGGCGAAATAAGCACAATAGCATTTGCAAATATGCAACGTTTTGCACTAGACAACATGTCCTCCCAAGCTGACATTCAAGGAGATCTGTAAGGCGTAGGCTCAACGTGTGTATGGCGGGAAAATTAATGTAATGCGTAAGTTGCGTGCGTCAAAAAACATATGCGACACATACGATAATAAGACGTCATCATCGCATAATTTTATTGCAATAAACACGGAGTTTGTTAAAGTCAAAGGTTAAAGCTATTAAAAATAATCAGGTTAACTGTTGCCTGTAGTCTTACATTAGATTTTATAAGATGATGTTCGTCTCCAACGAACGTCCTGATTGAATTTCTTCTGGAAGTTTTTGCTTAAAGAAAAAGCTCCTTTGTTGGTGAACGCGATATACACAAGTAATTACACTGTCTCAGTTTTTATTTCTTTTTGTGGTCATTGAAGATGCTGAATAATCCAGAGTTCGAGCAGTCTAGATTTACACCTTTGAAGAAACAGGATGTGCGTGTATTCAAAATCATCGTCATTGGGGATTCTGGTGTGGGAAAAACGTGCTTGACATTCCGATTTTGCTGTGGTAAATTTCCTGGCAAGACTGAAGTTACAATTGGCGTTGACTTTAGAGAAAAATGTATTCGAATTGAAGATGAACAAATCAAGGTTAGGAGATACTTATCGTAATTGTCTGAACTCTCGGAATCATACTGTTTGATGTACCTAATGCGACGAGCTTGTAACTTGTAATACCGTATAAGTTATTGTTGTACTTGGGCTCTTTCAAATACAGTAAATTCTTGATGCAACTCTGTTACAGCTACAACTCTGGGACACTGCTGGACAGGAGAGGTTTCGGAAATCGATGATTCAGCACTACTATAGGAATGTGAATGCTGTTGTATTTGTTTACGATGTCACAAATCCGCCAAGCTTTGACTCTTTGCCGTCTTGGATTTCCGAATGTGAGCGATACAATTTGACTCGGAATAGCGTACCACGAATTCTGATAGGGAACAAACTTGATTGCGGACAACAGTTGGTTTCTACAAACGCGGCTCAGAAATTCGCGGATTTGCATAACATGCCAGTAAGCAGCTCAGATTCATGTTGCAAATGAAACTATTAGTCAAAGAAGGAAATGGCATAATGTGGAATTGTGATTACCAGTTGTTCGAAACTTCTGCTTTGGATGATAGTCAAGCGAACCACATTGACTCGATTTTCATGACACTCGCCCACAAGCTAAAAGCAAGTAAGCCCATGATGGGACCCAGTTCGACGACTGAAACGCCGCCTTCCATAATCCTTCACAGAGCTGATGTTAGTGGTGTAGAGTTTTCAGACACGGATGCCACAAAAAGCGAATCTGGGAACTGCATGTGCTGACAAATGTTCTTCATCAAACTTGTCGCCTAAGCCAACTAGTTCTGAGAAGTTACCAATAAGTTATTAACAATTCGCAATATACTCGCAGCTCGAAAAGTTGGTCCAGCATTAGATGGTGGCTTGTAACAGCATAACAAATCTGTATTTGAATATTTTTACATCTTAATTCTAAGAACTTCGCTAATTTTAACGATCATCCAAATTCACCGCTGTACTGCCATTGGCTTAAGCTATGGTAAGGATCGTATCCTTTTTTTATCATACGCCTTAGTGATCCAGCTCGTTGCTGCTCTTACTTCAAACTTCCAACTCTGCTATAACCTTGATGACTCTTCATTCATAGAACGGGTTAGTTCTTGCAGTATGCTGAACAGTAAATACGAGTGAAATGTAAGTTTACTGCAATTGAAGATGGAGAGCTACCGGATAATCTAGAGGAAGTTGAGAAATGTCCAGTAGCTGCAATGCATTGCACCTTCTGATTCGTTCTTCTTCATAATGTAATCCTAGCTTCTTATAACTTGTAACGGACCTTCAGAAGTACTAATCTGTTTAACTCCACGAATATGACATCACTTGCATTGTTCATAACCAAAGAAGGCGTGACTCACTTGGATGTTACTGCCTAAAAATCTTCTACCCACTGCTATTACATGAAGAGATCCCTTAGTAAATTCTGGAAACTTTTAGTGAGCGTTTGTCTTACAGCTTTACCATCTATCTTAAGTGGCTATCAATGTTTGTGCTTCGACTCAAATTTTATAAGTTCCATAACGGTAGCTGAATTTGAAGAAATACTTTAAAATTCTTAAGATATTATGGCAGTACGCAGGTCTTTGAGACTTCGGTTGAACGAGAGCTCTACCAGCGTGAACATGGGAGAAAGTTCTGAAACGGATTCCGGAACTCCTTCTAATTCTCACAGCGTTGTTGCAGCCGCTAGTAATAGCAGTCATTCACTCAGCTCTACGACGACAGAACTAGTTGCTGAATCGCCGAACCGGGACGATTGGGACATAGAAGAATTACGAATGGGTTGCTGTTCTTCCCGCTTAAATGGAAGTCCGGCGGAACTTTCGCCTCGTGGTATATCGCTTCCTCAACGTAATAGTAGCAGAGAGATAGTGGTACAGCCTGAAGAATCGCGACAAGAAGCTGTACCCGCAACTCTATCATCCTTGAATGCATCTTCCTTAGCTGGTAATGAAGTTTTTAGCACCGAAAGTACGCGAACAGTGGCAAATCCAGCACGGCCGGTGGACTCGTTGCATGGGAGTCCACCTTCGTCAAGCGCAGCACAATTCGACAACTGTCACCAAACTTCGCAATCTTCTACTCGAAGGAGATACGTTACGGTCATCGCTTTCGATAATTCCTGGCCTGGAGAACAACGGGGCTCAGCCCACAACATCCGCTCACCTCAGCGGTGGATCACACTCAACAGACAATAATGTAGTTCGCCTCCATCCATTAAACACAAGTTTACCTTCTAACGCCATTATGGACCGAATTAATACCAGTCGTGGTTCATTGAGGACCAGTAGTTGTGATTCTCTTCTACATGCTTCAGAAACGACATTGTCCACTGCAATCGATAATCTTCGTCGCATTCGCCTGTCACTCTCTCAGTCATCGCTTTCAGTAGCAGCTACTTCCAGTCAATCAATTCCCGTTGTATCACTTCACGGATCTCAGCTCTCGGCCACTAGAGAACAAGACGGTGATGCAGCGGTATCTGTCCTAGAGTCTAGTAGTCAGGGTATCCTAGAGTCCACCTCAATAGATATCCAACCTGAGTCTGAGCAGCGGAGACGTCGATCTTGTCAATTGTCCCCTATTGGCCCTCGTAGTAACGAACAGAAGTAAGTTTACTCCTCGAATCATTGGTATTAGTAGTCTGTTTACTAGGAAAATTTCAAGAAGCATTATGTCTACAGTGTCGCTGCCGAAGATGCATTACTTGTGGAAAAAATGGATACCGAAGAAGGAGACATTTCATGGGCCCACTATGAAAGGGAGAAGGATTTTGTTTTGAAGTCTGGATTTTGCGTGCCCCGTGCATGTTTCCGAAAGATTGTAAAGCAAGCATTGAATAATTACCCGCGAGGGTACAGGATTTGTCCGGAAGCCGTGGAGGCCTTGCAAGTGAGTTGGCACAATTGGCAGCAGCACAACGCGATGGTTTTTTTTTCAATCCATGATTCCCAGTAATGTTAGAATCTAATGTAACTATATTTACTTTTCTCTTAATAGACGGCAGCGGAAGATTTTTTAATCAACCTGTTTCGCCGTTCCAAGCATTTGACGAAGGCTAGGAACGCTAAGGTTGCTATACCTGTGGACTTGCGTCGAGTTTTGAAGATTCGAGAAGAAAATTTCGTGTCCCAGTTGGGACCCGTGCGCAAACGTAGTCTTCCCCGCAGGTCAAAAATAATCCAACGTCTGAACACTCCCGGTATTCCCCTAGGGAAACTACCGACGCCGCCGGAATTGAGTGCCAACCAGTCTATTAGTTAAGCGTCTATCATTACGTAGTGCATCTGAACCATTTCTCAAATGTCCTTAGAGAGCTGTTGGCCTGTCTCGTGAAAATTTCACAGCCTGTCCGGAAGTGCGAATGGGCAATGCAGGTGATAATCATGTAAGGGTGTGAAGACATTGTTTTTCACATTCTTGCATTAAAACGTTTTCGATAGTTAGATACAAGCTAATCCGTATTAGCTTATATGCAAATAAACAGTTATACATTAGCAAATCTGATTCTTTCAGTCTGTATTTTTCTGCTGAAGTAGCAGTTTAGCTTTACTAGTTAGTAATTAGCTTCTACAGCTTGACTGCAATTAAGGTTGAGGGGTGAACTTCGCCCATTTTATTGATTCACAGTGTGCCATTCGTAAAAGTCAGGGATGATCATTATGTATGGATGACTGACCTTACGTGACGCAAGTCAAATGAACGTGGGTCAATAGTATCAATCATAATTGCCATGAGCATAGGTTTTAGAAGGAGGAATATTAACATTTAAATTGCGTATTACATATGACGGTGATGTTGGACTGCACCTGCACCTGCAAGAAAATGAGTATAAGGCTCTTGTCGACGATCAGGTCCCAGCATTACAATAGCCGTTAACCCTTATTCGTACATGCATTCGTTCGCGGTAGTCAATTGCATTGCGTAAAAAGAATAATTTAATTCAGTGAAGCAATCACCACGACAAAATTGCAACCCACGTCATTTTGCAAATGTGACTCGCCATTAGTTAAAACTCACATCAGTGCATTTATGTGAAGATGTAAATTATAGTGTCTGATGTGCTCTTCTGATAATATTACTGGTGAGCAATTAGTACAGTCTGACAGTTTATCTTTCGTAATTCTTTAATTAAAGCTTTTATGCAGTAATTGAACATTGCTGAACTTAAAAATGGGGTTTGATTTGAGCTTAATTTGGTTTGTGTCTTATTTACATTTTAGCTTGTTCAAACGACCAATGTCGTTAAGGAGCGAGGCATAGTGCTGGACGAGAAGAAAGCTATCAGCTTTGAATCACGGTTTCGGTGAATTCAGCATGTCAGTTGTCATAAACGAAATATATGAAAATGCAAAGTTGGCCAGGGAGCAGGCCCTCATGGGCAATTACGAGATGTCAACAGTCTACTATCAAGGAGTTGTGCAGCAAATACACAGGTTGCTACCACAAATCGGGGATCAAAGTCGAAAAATGCGGTGGCAAGAAGTAAGTGCATAGCATGGCATCATAACAACATTGTGCTGATGGTTCATAAGTATTGGCAAAACTGACTTTCGTGAAGCAAGAATTAATTCGTTCATTATTTTACAGGTTCAGTCCCAGTTGGCAGCAGAATACGAGCATGTTAAAAGCATAGCTAATACTCTTCAGCTTTTTCGCAGTGATGGTGCGGCTGATCGTCCCATTGGTAATTTCATTCACGAAAGTATATAGCTGTTGAAGCAACATGAATTCTGATGTGGTGGGAAGCTTTATATTTGACGTGGGTGATTTTCAGGACCAGTACTTCGGATACCTTCCTTTGAAGAACCTACGCGCGACCCTGATGTTTGGGCACCACTTCAGCCCAGAGATCCTGACGTATGGCCTCCACCACCGGATAGGAACAGTGTCAATGTGACACAGCCGAAACCGATAAATGCTAGACGACCTCAAGCTGGTACCAAAGCTACTGGAAGAGGAGCAGCTGCTAATTCGAAGAATAATCAGCCAGCTCGTAAAGACTCTAAACCGAGCATGAAAGATAATGCTCCGAAGCCTAACAGCAAAAGCACAGGAAGTGCTGGGTCAGCAGCTTCCAAAGCGTCTGCGAAAGAAGAAGGCAAGGAAGTAAATGATTCTGAAGGTGGAAGTGTCGATGTTGAGAAATTCGTACCTGAATGCCGAGCTGACTTTGAACTAGTAGAAATGCTTGAACGCGACATAATTCAAAAGCATTTGAGTGTCAAGTGGGACGATATTGCAGACTTGGTTGAGGCGAAAGCCCTTTTACAAGAGGCAGTGGTTTTGCCTATGCTGATGCCACAATTTTTCACAGTGAGTCAAGTAATCATCTGTTGTCTCATTCAATTTCCGAGCCTTATATACAAAGATTTATTTAATCTTAGGGCATAAGACGTCCTTGGAAAGGTGTATTGATGGTTGGTCCGCCTGGCACGGGAAAGACGCTTTTAGCGAAAGCTGTTGCTACTGAGTGTGGTACAACGTTCTTCAACGTGTCCAGTTCTACATTAACTTCAAAATATCGTGGTGAATCTGAAAAGCTTGTTCGGTTATTGTTTGAAATGGCCCGTTACTACGCTCCTTCTACTATATTCATTGACGAGATTGACTCCCTATGTTCCCGTCGTGGGTCGGACACTGAGCACGAGGCATCTAGAAGAGTCAAATCCGAACTTCTTGTGCAAATGGACGGCATAAATTCTGTTGGCACAGGAGACGAATTAAAGATGGTGATGGTGCTTGCTGCAACAAATTTTCCGTGGGATATTGATGAAGCCCTTCGAAGGCGCTTAGAAAAGCGTATTTACATTCCACTACCTAACTGTAAGTTCTGTAGACTTTTTCTCTTCGCGCTCAAGTGCCAAGCAATGCTGTTTCCATACTCAAAGCGTGTAAAGAGTGCAGATGATGTTTTAATGCTCTTTGATCTTTTCCAAAGATGAAGGACGGCAGAAATTATTGGAAATTAACTTACGTGAAGTCAAAATGGATGAATCAGTCAATCTGAAGGACATAGCTCGAAAACTTGACGGTTACTCTGGCGCGGACATAACTAGTGTCTGCAGGTACAATTTTTTTTTCCCTAGCCAGTCACAGTCCTGCTAAATTTGAATCCTCAACACCAATTCGAATAGCGACTGAATTTTTAATTGTATCGCTTCAGGGATGCGTCAATGATGGCTATGCGTCGACGTGTAGCAGGGTTAAAACCTGAAGAAATTCGTGCACTTCCAAAGGAAGAGCTTGATTTACCTGTAACCCAGCACGATTTCTCCGAAGCGTTGAAAAAATGCAATAAGAGCGTCAGTCAGGACGACTTGGAGAAGTACGAAAAATGGATGGCAGAATTCGGATCTTCTTAGGCATCTCATGAACTTCCAGCTCAGCTAAGACACTCCAACAATAATGCATTCCGTCCAAAGTTTTATACGTCTTTGCAAAATTTTATCCACATTCATTCCTAATGTAGTAAGTACTTGCATGTTTTTAACAATTATGAGATTTCAGAGTTCCTTCTAATCATGCTACTGTGAATTCACTAGCTGTACTTTGCATTTAGCTACAATATCAATATTCCATGAATAGCCTTATTCATCTCGTCATTGTACTCATAGATTCATAGAAATCGGTGCAAATGTCGCATGTACAAGTGTCAAGTTTCTTTTTTAGCAAATTTAAGTTCCTGCACGACTGACTAACATTAATCAAGTAACTCGCAGCTCCATTTTGATGAAATTTTACACTGACCTAAAGTTATTTGGGTGATACTATTAATTTAACTAATTTAAACGAAAGTTCAAACACGTTCATCTTAATTCAATAACTTGTACGAGACTGGCTCAAAAACTGATCAATACATATGACAGTTCTTTCGCGTCAGCTTGCAATGTGATTGCGTTTTTCTATCTCAAAGTTGTGGGAAGGGGGCTCATTTATATCAGTATTGTACGCGTTTACATCAACACTAGTAAAGCGTGACCACACATCCTCTGTAAATTAGCATTCCAGATTTGCCTGTGCAAAAATTCTTGCTCCAGGTGAGGCTCGAACTCACAACCCCGGCATCACTCACGTATACTGCTTATAAGTACCGTGCGCTAACCAATTGCGCCACTGGAGCAACTTGATTGTAGTGGAGAAAACATCACTAGAAATCCTCTGAGCCAGTCCAACATTGCGTTTCCTCGTAATTTTCTGCTTTAAAACTTACGTAAACAGCCTGATAGCTTGATAGGAAACTGTTAAACAATCCCCATGTCAATGGCAGAACTCCAGCGCACTCACTCGGCGACCGCAACAAATTTTCTGCAGGCCTACGGCTGCGCAATAGCTGAAAAACTGATAGTTGCGTAATTTTGCTCAAAGAAAACGACTCTAGTGATACTTATTAGCGTTCAAATCGTCTACCTCATGATCAAAACACTTGGAGACTATTTCCATCAACAGTTGGTAGAAAATTAAAGAAAATAATCTAATTTTAGTATGGAGTTCCTTTTGAACAACTCGGAAGAAAAACCTGAAGATAGGCAATGAAAAATGTAGCCTAGTGACGTATTTCATCCACGGAACAGTGACAAGAGGGATAAAAAACCTTTAAGAGACATTCTTTGAATAATTCTACTATCGAAAGAATAAAATCCTTGCCAAAAACTTAAATATTTATGGCCACAGTGTCGCCTTTTTCAAAAATTTTTTTGGAATACAGCGCAAAGGTTCTAATTCCAGAATTTTTCGAAGCTTGACTCGTAAAATCATTGTAAATTGGAGTTTGATAGCATGAAGTAAAGTTTACGACGAGTTAAGCTAAAAGAGTTAAGCCGTTGCCATTTAAAAGTGATGCAATCCTTCAAGCATCAGTGCGTCAGCGATCCGGTTTAATATTGTAAGAAACATCCCGTCACCGTAGCCTCATTTGTCATTTTCCTAACGCCGCAAAGCCAAACAGCAATTACAATTACGGAATTAAATATGGGGTTTGCAACTGGGAAAGCAACGAAGTTCCCTGCTAGTACATTAAAAGGTATGGAATAATGTTGCCGGGTACTTTAATAATTTCTTTTAAGTGATTTTATACGCTACAAAATTCAGGAAAGTAAAGCAGACACGTTAATCACCAAATGGCTTTTCATTAGAGCAACCTTACGTGGCCAACGTAACAACGCTACCTTTATCAAACAACAGAATGAAAAAAAACGAAAAATACGGAAAGGTTTTAGTGAAGGTACTACTAATTTGGGAAAATAAAGCAATCTGGTGACAACGGGACCATGACAATGGACGTGGGCTTTGACTATGGGCCTCAGGTGTCAATGGCCGTTGTTGGAAAAGCTGGATCAATGTCTTCTGTACCGTTATGTGGGAAACATTCACCTCACACCTGCTAAAAATAAGGTAGTTTTTATAACATATTCATAAAAGAGAAAGGTACGACATTTTGATACTGACTGGGGACATGTGACTAAAAAATAATTGTAGCTTCTAACTGTACACTTGGTAAATCTTTTGTCTTGTCATATTATTTCAGGTAGTTCTGCAGTCACAGACCTTGACTCTTCCTTTGGCTTCCTTAGAAAATAAAAATGGCAATGACCATTAATAGATTTCTCGGCAACAGAGTCAGGGGGGATGCTGACTATAGGAGGCGGTGTTTTACACTCCAGTCCCACAGTTTCAGTACGAACGTGACACGAGAAAGATCATCATGGACACAAGACTGAGAAGTATGAAGGTGCAAGTTTTCATCATCCTTGCCTTGGCGTTTTTCTTCAGTAAGTGGAATTACAATGACATAAGACTCCTTTGTTGAAATACAATTCGGTTTAGCTTTCATGAGTTTGTGTGTTCGAAATCATTCTGGTTTTGAGGGTTTCAAAGAGTTTGAAAATGATAATCGTCAATTGCTTAATTTTTCTTCAGATCCTAGTCGAGGTGGTGACACGAGTAAGAAGGAGGTATCTATTGGAATTCAAGCTAGAAATGGCAAATTACCCTTGGGGTTTTCCACTGCAACATCAATTCAACCAGGTAAAACCTTTGAAAATGGAATAACGAATCAAACTACCGATGCGGAGAAGGAAGCAGAAACGCTCACATCTGAAAATGATTCACCCGGCTTTACCCTGGAACTTGATCCTCTAAGCCAAGACTTGACATTCCGCCATAAGAGTCCAGGATCAAAAGGTTCTGGAAAAGAGTTTGCGGCTCAAATAGTTCATATGTCCATTGCTGGAGAACTGTACCCGGTTCTGGTTGTGCAACCCATACCGAAAGACCAGTCTAAACTGAGGTCGGAGGAAGACATTACAGAGGGGTCTGAGACGGCTGATGAGGCAGAATCTAAGGCAAAGGACCCGCAAACACAAGCAACTAGTAACGATAATGCCTTGCCAAGTTTCAGTATTCATATGCCGGTGGAAACAAACAGCCAGTTCCAAATCCCACGGTTGAGTTTCACAATGCCAGTAATGTTTCTGCCTGGGTTGGTCTTCAGTCAGACGGAAAATGTGAAAAGAAATACACACGAGCTACATGTCAGATTACCTGAACCAGGTGACGAGTATAAATACCTTCCTGTCTGGCATGTCTCAGAATTGCGACATCAGATGAAGAAAGCTAAAGACGAGATGGAAATGAATGCAGCTTATGAAGACAAGAATGTGGGTAACACGGAGGATCAGAAGCAAAAAGAACCAGAAGACGGAGAAAAGGAAGGCTCTGAAGAAGCTGAAGACACTTTTGAGACTCTGGTTGCAAAACCCGAAATGGCACCTTGGGGATCGGAAGAACCCGTTTTGAAGCCAAAAGCTTCAGAAGTTAGTACTGCACCTGACGGTAGTCCATTGCAAACTCTGCCTATTTTACCAGAAAATTTTGAAAACTCCGAAGATATGAATAGAACGGATCTTGTCGGCAGCGTCAGCATTACCCATGACGTAGCGCGGGCAACTTCAAGCGCCAGCTTAGCAAGTAGTAGTGATGCCTCACCCCCTAGCAAATTAAAGATGTCATCGCCACTACCAACCAAAGCACCCACCTTGGATCTCTCTTCCTACAAAGTTATCCAACTTGAGAGCAATCAAAAATCCGGGACGGCGAATCAAGGGAGTCGGGTTGTTGTCCTAGTGAATAATTCCTTGCCAGAAATGCAGAATTTCTTCCAAAAGTTCAATGAACTGAAGAATAAGAAACCCTTGCAGTCATTGGTAGTTTCATCAGATTCTCTCCAGAAAACAAACCACAGCGCTACTCTTCCAGCGTCTACGCTTTCAGTGATAGAAGCCATTAGTGGGAAAGACGCTATTGTTACGCCCATAGAACAGTACTTGGCCGGAGGAGGCGCTGAGTCGGGCGAGGCGAATGAATTCAATCACCTTGCTCACCACCTCACAAATGCAGTCATGCAAGCAATCAAAGTAAGGCCAAATCCTTCCCAGAGCAACTACGTCATTTTCATGAATAATGCCACCCCAGCCGTCTTCCAGATTTCAGACAAGTACCCATCTGCAGCTCCAGCTCCTACATTTATCTTCGGCAACCCTGATGACCACCTTACTTCTGACCAGCAACAGGTGCCTCCTGAAGGGTCAAAGGTACCTGCGCAAGAGCCACCGGTCATAATTACATTACCCGCTGTCGTTCAACCAACTCTTTCAAATCAGCCTGTGCAAGAGTTAGCAACGTCTCTTCCTGATAAGATTCCAGAGAAAGACATACAGATCAGTTCAGCAAACCCTGGAAAACAATTTAAGTCCGTGGGAGCAAGTCCGACTGCCCCATCACCCATACCTGAAAATGTCTCATCTAAAGAAGGTATTTCGGATATTACACCACAAGGCAGCGTTCAAAAGGTGCCCGTTCAGGAGCAAATAACGAGATCAGACTCACTACCACCATTACCTTACCAGGAGCTGCCGTCGCCACCATTGGAGGCCTTTGATAAAGAGGTCGTCGTTCAACCGGCATCAACGCTTCCAGCACCAGTCGATGCTGTCAAGGTCACAAGTTCCAACTTCTGTTACAGTTGCACCTCCAAAGCAGCAGCCTTCTGGTCATTTTAGTCCTTCTGGTAGCCAGAGCAGCCAGCCGGTCATGCCACCCTCTGGTTTCTTCAGTGAAACGTCCTTGCCCATGTCCTCTTTCCAAACTTCAATTCAAAGCCTTGCAAACCCTGCATAATGCAGTATCCAACTTCTGGCACAAGTACAAGGAAATGCAGGATTCATTTGCGAAGAAGTATCTGGACTTCCAAAAAAAGATTCAGCAGCAACTTGAAGCAGGTCTCCTGACGTCCACAGGAGTACTACGAGCGGATCTACCGCCGTTGGGTCCTGAGAAAAACCAGGGGGATGCCATCTGCGCCATCCCCTTGAACGGGATGTGTGGGGCCACTTGCCTAAGGCTCGGGTTCCGGCAAGGGTCTTGCATAGACACTGCACCTGTAGCTTCTTGCGTGTGTCCCTTAGAAAATGCACCTGAATACGGTAAGGAACCCTTTTTTCTGTAAATACTAATACTAATCTTTGTCTTTGTAATTGCTGATGAGTATTTGCTTTATCTTCCACAGGATTTCAATTGGAATATCTACCGGATACTCATGAGGGCATGACGCCGATGCCTTTCGGCCTCTGTCAGCCTACAGAATGTTCATTGAATTGCCAAAAATCTGGATACTTGACGGGATTCTGCGAATCATCCTGCATTTGTGGAAAAACTTTTACTTTCGGAAAGAAGTAACATTTTGTACACCTAACGGTATATTGTTTGTGGCAAACCGTGAACCTTATCTGTATCTTGACTGTGCTCAAAGAAATTTACACTCGTAACATGTATTAGGTAGTAAAGTAGTTGGTAGTATTTAGTTCATAGTTGTAAGCGCATACACACGTTGTGGTCATTGCATGCAATAAAGACATGTATTGCGATATGAGAAGTTTCATACAGTAATTCCTCCAGTGAACAAGATTCCGTAATGACAAGCTTTCCCCTCGAGCAGCAGAGAAACTTTCAAAGGCAATGTGTACATTGCTAAATGACTCGGACTGGTACAGTTTTGCAATGACAAGGCTCTCCAGTATCGTCCATTAGTTCGTCAATAGACCGGCAATGAGTTCCAGTTGGCGTTTTGCCACTACTCCACTCCCGATTGCATCACACATAAAGTCAAGTCATATGGCTGAACCGTTTCATAAACAAGTTGAGCTGTAGTAGCTAGCGATGCACGGACTGGCTACAACTCACTGTCCTTCTTGCAACAAAAGAGCTGCGGCCTGGTCAAAATTCCTTCAATCAATCGACAAATGTATGTTTCACTTATTTCCGCTCTTGACTCGTCACGCGTGCCCGAGCGAAGCAGAGTCCTTAATGCACTTCTCTTTCTGCTACGATATTCACTCCTGTAACGATCCAGGGAAAGGAGAGAAAGCAAGTAGAACGAGCGAATAATGGGGAATATTGCTTTCAGTCCGTTTCGTCCTCCAGGTAATTCTTCCGCCTGTCTTTCCTACGCATCGTATTCGACGCAAGTTGCTCCATGCTCTCCCTTCGTCCGAGTTGCATGCATACCTACTATCTCCAGCGCAGTAATGCTTTCAGTTTTCAGCCTCATGTGTTATTCACAGCCAGCTCTCCCCAAGGTGTCATGAGAAAGCGAGCTAGTATGAAAGCATCATTGGAAACGAAAAGAGACAGTGTTGATCCTTTATGCTCCGGTTATATATTCTGGTTCCATTGGGGACTTTCAGCCGTTGAGTGAGTCCCCTTGGAGTACCGTTTAGCTTAGTCACATGCCCTCTTTAACTCTTTAATCAATAATAAGCAACAATGTGGTAGCCCATGTTAGTGTAACTGACCCGTGAAAGCTGTTCGAGGAAGACAAATACAAAATTTATACTCAATTGCCCATTTTTACAGGATCGGGCTGGAGCCAGAATCCCCTTCCTTCAAACGGACTGTGATCTTTGGACTGACCTTATCCGTAGCGGTGTACGATTCCTAAGAGTTAGCAACACGCCAACCTCCAATGGGCGCTGGAGTCAGTAAGTCGAAATTTTGTACTTTTTTAGTTGTATCCAGGAGTTCTACAATTAGCAGTGGGATTAAGATAGTGGCCATTTGTTAGGAGCTTTAGAAGCAAAAATGTCATTTGTTGTGTATAAACTATGACAAGCAGTAAACCAACGTTTCCATTGCACTTCACATTTTGAATTCAGAGATCGCGTGCCAAAATGAACAAATTAGCTCAATCGGGGAGGTTGAGCAAAGAATGCAGCAGAGGCAAATATAAGTTTGCTCGTTTCTTCCTCTGGTATGTCTCTTTATTCAATTGTACTGTTTGCTACGAAGCTGACTTCCTTGCTAGTACCTTAAAGAGACGGGTTGAGAACCTTGAGGAATGCTGGTGAAGATAGCTAAAGAGCGCCTTTCCTATAAGACTACCTGTTTGCGAAGGCTTCATTTAGATTTAATCATTGCATGCCAAGATTTCGTGAAGCATCTCACAGGATCAGGATCTTGTAATCGTTGGTAAGGTTTTTGCATAAGCTACGGCAGTTGTAAAACACCTAGTCGTAGATAAGCCCTGGTTGCGATAAATTCCCATGAATTAAAATTTGATCATGCTCCTTGTCACGACAACCGGCTTGGGTATACCCGGGTAGTCCTGTAACATAGCTTTGACAATCCGTCCTATCATGGCTGTTGGCTCACATTGTTTCTTACCAGCCACCTGGGAGCAGTAACGCACGACTGAATAACTGTTTATAAGAACTCGACTGCATAAAGCCGGTTTCACCGTCTCGACGTTATAGAGTCTCTTCAGAAGAATTAAATCTAGCATCCTATCCTAATGCTAGATCGGTTGCCCACGACGATGTTTCCCATAAGATACCATATCATAGGATATGTAACCAATGGCTCCACATTCATTCCACATGGTAAAGATCGGCTACAAACCACTGGCATGCAATAGCCAAACTAGTAGTGTACTTCAGTGCATAAGGAAGTTAAGAGGCAGTGGGCTTCAAGTGCTCGGCACAAGATTAAATGCAATGTCAAGACCTGAGAACTAGCCGTAGCTCAGCAGCTGGAGAAAGTTAAGCTTTTCTTGGAGCTGTTCTTGCTTCCTCGTTACTTCAGTTTCGTGCAGGCGCCTCAGAGGTTTGGTGACCTGAAAACTTTTTCCCGGTGCAATAGCTCACACACCGTTATTATGATTCGGAAAGTTGTTGAGTGAGTCAAAGTCTTGAGTTCCTGCGTAAGACTCTCATCTTTAAGATCATTAAGGTAAAAGTGAGGCAAAAAGTTTCCCTGCTTCCACTGCGGTCAAAGTTCATCTTGTTACCGAGAAATCTTCGGGTTCAATGGTGGCAACAGTGGAGATGCTGCAGTTTGCAGAGTCTTACCCTGAATGGGTGAAGGAGTTCTTCAGATACAAAGGAGTTCAACTACCTCAAAAAACCTTGAGTAATTACAAATAGTTCTAGCTTTTTATCAATTACGTGGTGCCTTGACGCTCTTTATGCGTGATTTTTAGTGTACTATTGTCCTCGTGATTATCTCAATTGAGCTAACCACAAGGCATGGACACAAACCTAATCCTTAATTTTCATTCCTTTCTTAGGTGGGGCCACAACAATGAATAGCAGCCGCCTCCGGAAGCGGTCATCATTTCCTGAGGTCAGTAGCCGTGAGAGGAGGGAGGATGACACTGTGGAGGGCTCCGAGTTCGAGTGCGAAATCAGCTACCCTTCAGGGCCTCTACCACCGCCCCCTCCGTACTGGCTATGGTACAACGTGTATTCGCAGCTACTCGACCAAGGAAGTGGAACACGAGGAAGCAGGTTAGTGAGCACGTTTGGAGTTATTTGTCATCCGGTTTTTGATTTGATTGCGGAAGTGCGTCAGGCAAACAAGCTGGAGTCCTTTACACGCTGTTGGGTGCTCATCTGCTGGGTGATGAGGCGGTCATTTGGTCACTGGAAAGTAGGGCAGAATTGATCGTTTGTTTGTCTCCAAGAGATACCATGAACGGCATCCAAGCAGACATGTAGCCAATCGTCTCGGTCGTAGTTCCAAGCTGTAGGAAATTCTAAGGCACATTATCGCTTTTAGACTTTCTTTTACAGCTGACAGCGACGGAGACATGCTGCTTTTCTTCGAAATTTGATGAAGTAACTGGTTAGGACTCAAGTGCCAATGATTTTTTAGGGTCTGAATGAAAAGTTTGCCATGATCATTAATATTATCAAAAGTAACTGGTTAGGACTCAAGTGCCAATGATTTTTCAGGGTCTGAATGAAAAGTTTGCCATGATCATTAATATTATCATGCAAAAGTACTGAGGATCATTTAGCACATGGCTGATCTAGCCTAGTAACACATCCCATCCTAGAACTGTACAGCAAAAGCTGAGGAAAGCCTTGTCATTGTCAATGGAAACCGTGTATATACAAAACGAGCTCAAGAATCACTCAGTCGTTTGGAACGGGCCAATGCTGCGAACCCGTGGCTGGGAAATCGATAGCTTGTTTCATCCAACCCAACATAACAAAGGAATGAGTCTTGCGGTCCGAACGGTTGTAACCTGTCATAGTTAAGTTCCGACTGAATCATCGATTATTGCTCATTGCAGCATTACTTGCATTCATTACGAATGCACGGAACAGAAAGTCAGAAGGAATAAGTGTGCTTGAAGTAGCGCGAGATACTGTTGATACCTGTGTATTCCTACCTAAAGACTTTTACTGTGTTCCATTTCCAGCAGCTCTTGCGTCTTCTTCTTGTGCAATTCATGTCATTTTCCCAAGTCATTTTTGGGAGAAAGGAGGCTATCAATGTAGCGGTAGTGTGAATGTAACCCCCACCAGCATATGGAGCTGTTGCTATTATTGTTGTATCGCGGGTTAGCAAACAGTGGGGAATTTCAAATCACTTTCTTTCAGCTCATATAACAAGTCCTACTGGGCGGCGGATAAACGCAATCATGTAACTGTGCAGCACAGAGCCTCTTTCGAGGCAGGCTTTGCCAAGCCGAACCTTTGTTACGTCTTCAGGGGTTACTGCAAAACATTCTAGTGTTGGCTACAACTAATTTACAATTTATACGTAAAGTCAACGACTGCAGTTGAATCTATTTTAGTCTGAAGTGAGCTCAGTGCTCAGTCATGTGAGTAACTAATTCGTCTACAGAGACCTGCCATTTGTTTTCTTCAGAGGGTAACACTCAGTCAGAACTTTGACTCATGGTAGTATTTGAGCCTTGCTTTCTCCTACTGTAGTTTCAATGTGGTCAAACGTCATCGGAACGTCGATTACCACAAATTTTGAGATGTGGTGCTCGCAATTCCTCCGACAAACCCTCCAGTTACACTCCTTTCCACTTCATGAGGCACAGTCTGACTGAACGCACGCAATCGGCGACTTTGCCGGAAACGTTTTCTTGATCAGATTTTCGTAGTCAGGAGAAACATGCCGTTTTCCAAAGGCTATACCAGCAAGTGCAAGAGGTCACAGCTTTGCTCACATGGCTCATGGTAATGCTTGGTGTAGCCCTAGCATTAACCGAACAAGTCAAACCTTGTTTCAGAGGTCGTTAACACACAGACTACCGACTGAGCGTCTCACGAGAAGGCAGCAAGAGGAAGTAGAGAGAAAGTGTAATGAATGCAAGCTCACTCCCGTGGCTGGAGCCTCCATGAGTCAAGCTTAGAATGCAGAGGAGCTCTGGCATGGCCAGTGAATTTTAATATTGCGCCTGCATGCCGTCACAGACTGTGCCTGTTCTTCATCCATTTCTTTCACCCACCATGGCAAGCTGTATCCTCACCTGGTCAAGCCTGTTTGCAAACCCCACTTAACCTAAAAAGCATGGAATTGCTATTGACCAAGTGAGGAGTGAAAAGTATCGCAGACAGTTCTAAAGTTTTCTCTACCTGGAAGGAAGTGAAACAACCAGTACTTCCACCCTGACTCTGACCTAATCTCTACAGTTCATGCAGTAGGCATCAAGAGAAAGCAAGTGAAACTTTTACTCATCAAACTCAGTGTAAATTACCACGTTGATATTTACGCACATGCTCACGAGCTCAAAGTTTTGGTGTAAGGTGTAAATGATCAAACTTGCCCTTGTTTTTCCTTCGTTATAACTACTTTGTCTACGCATAATTTAACAAGTCAACACGACAGTTGTCCTCTGAATGCAGGTGATATAAATTTAGGACCAATTTTTTACACAGAAGCGGCTAACTGTAACTCTGCACCGGCGACTCGGTGATTTGGATTACAAAACAGTACGTGAGCTGGTTAAGCAAGGACAAAATGTGTTGAATGTAAACGCATTTTAAGATTGGGGAAGGCGTAAAGTTCGTGCCCTTTTTGTATTAGCCTGAACAATAACCGTGAAATTGTCGGGCAAGAGTTGTGACTGGTGCGGCAAAAATTGCATGTGAAAACGCAGACATGACGCTCTTCAAGTCGATATTCAGGGACTTTTTCAACGACCCCTTCTTCAAGTAAGTCATGTAGTTCCTTTGCTTTGTTATTTAATGTAAGGGTGTAAGTTTTATTCAAAGAAAATGCGTTCCGGGTATTGTCTAAGTCTGGTTAGCAAACATTCCCGTGGGCTTCGGGTGGCAACAGTACCAACGCTCAATGAGTTGCTTCCACTACTTGTATAGATGGCGCTAGTAAAGCCGCAGCTGATGAAGAATGAGCGAGGCTTTGCTTCCAGCTCGAAGATGTCACGCATCAAATAACTGTCTGTTTTATTCTTGGAAAAGTAGGTCACTGGTGAAAAGGGCAACTAAATTAAACCTTGAGCGTGCAGGCAGTAATTGCTGGAAAGCTGTTCGAATTAACTTTTTTACGGTATACTAAAAAACTTTTACGTGGCTCATATCCAACGGATGAGCATGGAAAAATAGAATCTGTAGTTGCACAAAACGTTCAGGCAGACATTCGGCATTGCGGCAAGTTTTTTTTTTCGCTGGGGTTATATTCACCGCTTTAAGACAGGCATTTGGAATGCGCGAAATAGACCATGGTTGGTAAAGAGAAGAGCGGAAAGAGAGAAATCGGCTGTCTGCAATGAAACGGAACCTTTGCAATCCTTTCCTCCAGCCTCTTGTACTCTGGCAAAAAGGAACAAAATATTTTAGTGCAGGGAGCATACGGCCCTATCCCTACGTGACGAAATTGTAAAATAGTTATGAGCTGCTATTTTAAGATTCTAAGATCAGTTCCTGGCGTTTTTAGACGTATTTGCTGCATCATCAGAGTCTTTCGTTTTCTATCAGTTGCCCGGTTAATTTTTTTTTGGGAACAGGAAACCGAAACCGTCTACGTTTTACTTGCAACTGTTTTCATGCTGTGAAGGAGAAATCCAATGGTGGAAATTCAGGAAAAATTTTATGAATTTTTCCTATCCGGGATAGTAATAATTGAAGTAGATATTTATTAGGCATTACATACAGAAAAAGTACATTTAGGAAGGACTAGTTCGAGGAGCGCATTCGTCTAAAACTCGTTTCGCAGAGTTAATTTCATACTGCAAGTTTCCAGTATTCCCCAGTAGAAGCTCACATCATTTGTCTTCATGTGTCCAATTACACAAAGGGGTTCAGACGTGAGCAGTTTCTAAGATGATGTTTTGCGAATTCCCTGATCGTGCGGGAAACTCTCTCTGTCTTGTAATATCTGGAACTCTTTTTTCCGCAAAAAAACTCGAGACATTCAACTGCCAATATCTTGGTGTTCTACTCGACTCGACTCAATGTGCGGGAGACCTCATGCAACGGGACAATCACGCTTAGTTGCTTTTCTTTTTAGTAATTTTGGAATCAAGCCATCACAGCTAACTGAATTTGCAGCATTGAGCCATTTTTTGATAGCGCGTTGATACTCCGGTCTCATGAGAGCAGAGAGCCGCAATAGCCCGTCGTTTCTGATCGATATGTAGATATTTATAAGTAAGACTGGTGCAAAATTGCAATATTACGTGTAGCTCTGCTGGCTAGTTCTCTACTCGTGTTCAAGGCTAGCGTGACCGACGGAATTGCTCAAAATCAAATAAACTGTATTGTTTATACTGTAGCCGTAGAATGGAATCTTGGTTCGAGCATGTCCGCCGTTTCATAACTAGCCATGACATTGCTGATATTCTAAATCGATCTAGTATGGCTCAGCCATTTACTCAGTTGTGAGATTTGGTTGGAATTCAAAGCTGTCTGCATCCGCGGGAAAGAGGCACTATTTTGGAGGTAACGACCGAAGTCAAGGTCTTGATCTGAGGCAAGTTACGCCGGAAGCTGTCATTGTTTTATGAGTTGTTATGATTGACTTTACAGCATCGAACGGTCGATCGAATAAAAGCGTGAGATCGTGCTGCCGATTTAAAAACAGGAGGCGAGGCAGTTGTATCCACCTTCTTCTTAGATTTTATATCTGCAGCCACATAAGGCTATGGCTTGAGTCTAATTTTTCAGAATAGCAGTTTCCTTGAAATTTTGAGCTAAAATTCTTGTTTCTATCCTACTGACCGAATTGTAATACTTTTACATTTATCGGAAGCATACTACTTTTGGCTTTATTCAATGCAAGTATTATGAAAGCTGTGGTAATGGAACACGAGATCGCGATGAATAATGATGCAAAAATTCCGAATCCATACGCAATCCGGGAACTTTTTCCCCACGTCACTGGTCATGCTATTGGCTTTGTTTCTAGGAAGTATGCAGGAAGTCGAGTAACCAAGAAAGTGTGTCACAGGTCAGGGGTCAGGATTATAATGTATTGGAGCACGTCTTTTTCTCAAGAAGGTGTAGTATGAAAGCGTGAAACCGGAAGTGATGACCCGTTCCGTACTATAGAACTGTCTGAACGGAGAATAAATTACTGGAGCGCATAAAAGATAGAGAACACGGAAGGAGAAAGTGTGAAAGCTGCAATGTGTCAGTAGTATGCCATGTTTGAACCATTTGAGGAAATGCAAACAACATGCACATCGACGCCAATCTATTCAATAAGGAGAACTACTGTAACGGTGCCCTAGTGAAGCGATACACGTTGTTTCTTTACTTTCTTTTCCTTATCACGGCAGCTTATAAAGCTAGTAATACATACAAGTCGGAAGGATAGTATCTTCAGTCTTGTCTTTGGAAAAAGTAGGAGGTACACAAACAGACTTCAAATATTACAGGAGGGTGAAAGCATAGCTGGGTGCGTGGACGTTGTGTTGCATTTCTGCATTGTGTGAGAATTGTGTTCTACCAAGAAAATTGACAGCTGCTCGGGTAATAAACTTTCTCCAGGTACTAATAATATGTAAGGCGTGATCGTCTTGAACATGTCAATACTTCTTTGCAAGGCTGGCTGCTACGTATATTCCCGGTACCCTTATTCCTGTACTGTAGCACAAGATTCAGTGTTCCCTGAAAGACGTCGTCGGGTCATTGACCTCTGAGTGCGTGTTAAAGAATTTCCGTAAAGTTGAAGTTAGACAAAAAGTAATCAAGCACGGCATCAAAGTCGTCAAGCTGTTAAGCTGGATGTAACCGCCTCCATTTTCTGAATTCCCACGCTGGAACTCATTATGAATCCCATCTGCTGTCTGTATCCATCAGTAAATGGAGGAGGACTGTCCCATGTCGACCTACCTACTGGAGGGCGACATAATTAAGTGATCAGCGTGAAGTAATTGTCGAATTACTTTCGTGTTTCCAATTTGTGGTATCTGCGCCAATGGTACTGCACCCCGAACCTGTACTGAGTCCTTTGCTGGAGCTGCGGAATCAGAATTATGTCAGTTACAGCTGTCGTGCAGGTTGGAAGGGCCAGTTGGAAATTAGTTCAGGCGAACAGCATGCGACTTTAACAGGTTTGCATGACAGAAGTAGGACAGTTTTGCAAACGTTTTTGTTTTATGTGAAGTAACCAACATGTTTATCATCTGCTCCAGCTTGTAATCTTGATCTTCCCCTTAAACAAAACGCATTGCAAAAACCCAACTCCGAACATAATTCGGCATGCAAAACGATATTTTGGCCAAACGCATACTGAAGTGAAGTCTTTTATGCTACAAGTATGGGGAAATTATAGAATTTCTAACTGAACTCTAAGCTGGGATCCTCGCAAGTGACAGAAAGGAGCAAGAGAGCGAAAAAGAGAAAGTGTGCGTACCATGCTGGTTGAGGAGTAAGAGGGAGAAAGTCACGCTTTGGCCGGCGTTACGGCTGATAGGAACCAGGTACGCGGCATCCAGGAATAAAAGCAGGCACAATTGACCTACTTCCTTCATTGATATTCTGGAGGGAAGAGATGTGGTAATGCCGCGGAGCCGCAGGTGGCTGCGGCATACGAATAGCGAACAGGCGTTTGGCAATAGTCAACTGAGCTCAAGCCTTCCGTGTTAGCATGCTCGGCGTCTGGTTTCCTTCCTCCATCTCAGCATCTGTTCTCGAGGTGTTGGATCCAATAAAATAATGGAACTGTGTAACAAATTGTGTTTTCTTCAAAGCATTGTGTTGGAGTGACAAGACGTCGTGGCAACTCCTTCCTCTCGGAGGCAGGAACACTACCCGGCATCGTAACTCATTGTTTGGGTGGTTACGCTAATGGACGGCTTTATGTGTGGACCGGGGGATATTCTTTGTCATTCAAATTCTCTTTAGAGTTTGTTGAACTTTCACGTAAGTCCTAAAGAGGGCTGACGTTAAGACGTTTTGCAGTGCCGGGTTCCGTGTCCAGTCTAGTGGTTCCATTCCAGCTATTGCCTTCAGAGCAGCTGCTCTGTTCACAAGTGTGTAAGTGTAGACAGCGTGTACAAAACGTTTTTAACTTGGGTGCTCATCAGTGGTGAATTGAGTTGATTGTAATTTGTGAACTGGTGAAACTTTTTGGAAGTTACAAAAATCATCCAGGTGCGATGGTACGGAAAGACGAGCGCAGATTCGCACAAGAAGTGAAAACAGCTATTTTAAAGCATGAGAATTAAACTTCCTCCCATTTGGCCGCTGAGATCATGGGAAAAAGACAAGTTGGACAGGTGGCTCTTTTGAAATATACAAGTTTTAATTAATGCCAGTTTTATTGCAACTTTTTAGCATTTCAGCAACGTACATTTCGGATCAAGCATAGGCGTTCATTCAGCAGGCTATTTTGAAATCACTGAAATTTGGAAGCACCGTACGGCATTTCTGATGTAGAGTTAAAACCGAGATCTCAGTTTAGCCATTACCGAACAAAGTCTCGGAGTTTTATTTTCCTTGAATTCCTTTGTTGAAGTTTTAGGTGAAGGTCAAATATGCTTAGGAGAAGAGACATTGAGCAATTTAAATTAGGAATCAGCACGTTTTAATGTTGGTATTTCTCCTACAGTTTTGGTTCTGTATCACCAACTTTCTGTATTGCTTCCATGACCATGAGGTAGGAGTGAGAGCTAACATGCATGCAAAAGCAAACTTGGACACGAGGAATGTCCCACTCAAGAACAGACTAGGATAGGACAAATGTAGGTACGGGTTAGCCATCGGACTTCTCAAGGTTCCGGTCTCTCAGGCAAAGACAGTGTTGACAACCGGCCGGCTCTTGTGACATTGACAACTTAAGTTCCATATCGGATGGGAATCGATAATGATGAGCCACGTTCATCATAGCCCGTAACTTGTGACTGTAGCCGTGACCTAAAAAGAAAGGCAGAATTAGCCACGAAAGTTAGTTATGCAAAGTCACTTCTGCCAATTTTACGACCCTGTACTTGTGCATAAAAGCATGATTAAGCAACCTAGACCCGATGAGGAATGCAACAGTAGAATTGGTAGTGGATGGTCATTTGAGCGGTATGTACGACGAGCTCTAACTTTTCTTTACGGCAGTTGTCACGTACTCAGCTAAAGGACATGGTTGCAGCGTACATTAATGCAGTTGGTGGTCACGTACAGTATCCTCTATCTATCCTAACAACAACCTGCTCGCCATACGATTGCCAAAGTACATTTGCGAAAAGTCTTGAAACTACGTGAAAACTTCACCGACAGCTCAATTTGCTGATTACATTTCCGCTGTGGCTGTCGTTGCAAATTTTTGCACAGGGTTGTTGCAAAAGTTATGATTATGATGTGAAGTTCCAGACCAAAATTCCGGTGGAGGTACGAAATGGCGGAAGTTCACGCTATACGTTTTCCTCGCAGATCCTTGTGGATTTTGCTTTGGCGGGGGGATTTTGCAAATTGTGTCTGAAACAAACTTTTGCCATCTACAAAATTCTTTCATGTTCCTTTTCCTCTGGGTGCAGGAAAAGTACCATTATGGAGTCTTACTGCTTTTCAGTATGCCATGGCCAACCCGCTTGAAGAAAATATTTTCACCTTACCACGGTCATGTATTCGTTGACCCATTTACGAAAATTGGCAAAGTCAAAATCAAGGTTCCAATTCCCCGAAATAAGTTCAAAACCTCCGACTTACGAGGCTGATGATTTGATGCTAAAGTCCTGGGACTTGATCAAGGTGATCCATTGAATTCGTCTATGAATGCTAAAATCTTTTGATGTTCCACAGCCCCCCGACCCCTCCTCCGGCCCCGCACCAGTCGTTCCAGCAGATGGCCCGTATGATGGATTCTTTGATCATGGACCCATTCGTGAACACGACCAGCTCCAGCAAAGGTGCCACTATTCACCGCTCTCACAATCTGCACAAGCCAATCGGACCAGTTCGACCGCGGACCTTAAGCAATAGCAACGCCACAAACAATAACAATAAAGGACGGGATTCAGACAATCACTATACCCCTAGCAATCCAAACACGGCCGGTGACTGGAACAGACCCCAAGCAAAAATTGACGAGGACAGGTGGAAAGCCAGCTTACGCCGGAGAGATCCAGAAATCCAGCCAGCTCTCCCGCACATTCCCAGATCTAGGTCGGTGATTGTGTCTCGGTTCTCACAGCATTCGATTGTCTTTGTTTACACTACCTCTATGTCTGTTACCTCCAGTAAGAACGTGCACTAACTTGGAAATTAACCTGCGATTTATTCGCAGGTCTAACTCACAAAGTAATCCGAGCTCAGGAAGTAGTGGGGAAAGCATATCGCCAGCAAGCTTGAACAAAGAGAAGAAAGCCAGGTCCGTGGACAGGATACCCAAATTGCCAGAGACTCCTGGACTTGGCACACTGCCACAAACTGCTGGAAACGTTCCAACAATGAAAGACTCAAAGACTGGCAGAGCGAGGGCAACGTGGCGGGTGCCGCCAAATCGACGAGCTTCGGATATCATTCGGGGAAATAGGTCCAATGTTGACAACAAATCACCTAGGAACAGATCAGACGGCGAAGTAGATGTAAGTAAACGAATAAAAGAAAGAACTTTTTAGTAATTCAATAGTATTTAGTACTAATAGTACAATCCAGTCCATCTGCAGTTTTTCCCCCAATCAAGCACTTAGTGTCAATTACTTCTTCTTTCTTCCGCAGCTCTCCGGAGAGGACGAGCGAGAGGAGAAGGTATTCAGAGCCGTGGGTTGGGAATCTCATTTAGTTGACATCCTGGAACGGGATATGCTGGTCAAACATCCGTGTGTGGCTTGGACTGCCATTGCAGGCTTGCACGAAGCGAAGGCTTTACTCCAAGAGGCTGTGGTCCTGCCGCTGATAATGCCGGATTTTTTTCGGGTACTTGCTCAATTTCATTTAAAATTTATGGAGGGAAAAGTAAACTGTTCTTATTCCTCTCATGAGCAGAACAGTTTCCTACCTCCATCCGTTCTGAAGAAATGGGAGGAAAAGCCAGATGTATTTTACCGGTTCAGCTCATTCTCCTCGGTGTGTTTACACTCCATTTTTGAATTCACGCAGGGTATTCGTCGTCCCTGGAAAGGAGTTTTGATGTTCGGCCCTCCTGGGACCGGCAAAACCCTGCTTGCGAAGGCAGTGGCAACTGAATGTGGTACAACTTTCTTCAACGTGTCCTCGTCTACGCTGACGTCAAAGTATCGGGGGGATTCCGAGAAATTGGTCAGACTGTTGTTTGAAATGGCCCGGTTCTACGCTCCTACCACAATATTTATCGACGAGATCGATTCACTTTGCTCCTTAAGAGGAACTGACTCTGAGCACGAAGCCTCTCGGCGATTCAAAGCTGAATTACTCATACAAATGGATGGACTCGGCTCAAATCACGACGAGAAACCCGTCATGGTTCTTGCAGCCACCAACCATCCTTGGGATATAGACGAAGCCTTCCGACGTAGATTCGAGAAGCGGATATATATCCCATTGCCGACAGGTATAGTTACATGACTTACTAATTACCAATCCTAATAACTTCATTCTAAAAACTGTGTTTAACCAGTCAAAAACGAAATTTTTACAAATTTTTACAGCCGAAGCACGAGAATCTCTCCTAGAACTGAACCTCAAGGACGTGGCTTTGGATACGGACATCAAGTTGAAAGACATTGCTAAGAAGGTGTGCGGCTACTCAGGAGCGGACATCACTAGCGTTTGCAGAGACGCCGCCATGATGTCGATGAGGCGGAAAATCAGTGGTAGAACACCCGACGAAATCAAAGCCATGAAGAAGGAAGACATAGACTTACCAATCACTTCGAAAGACTTTGACGAAGCCATTAACCGGTGTAAGAAAAGTGTTTCCGACACGGATGTTAAACGTTACGAAAAATGGCTGAAGCAGTATGGGTCTCAATAACGAAAGTTGAGGTGCAAAAATACTTACTTTTTGCCAATGTTTATCCTACGCAGCTCTTATTAGGCTACTCCAATAGTTTAGTCTGATAGACAAGATTTCGGTCGCTAGAAACAGTTAGAATTTCAACTATGATATTTAGTACATAGCTATTACGAAACGAGAGTAGGTATGCCTATAACGCAAGCTTTTTCACTTTTAGGGCTTAACCTAGTTTGAATTAATGACAAAATCAGATGCGATGGATCGTGATGAAACTATGAAGGCAAAAGAGTTGTGTTTACTAAAATTTAATCAAACTGCATGAATGGATCTAAAGAATGAAAGCTGAAGTAAACGAATTCGTTTTGTATAACAACTTGTATTTTAATACTTTATTTTACGTAACCCCTGGCACTGTACGAAAAAAAACTAGTCCAACCTAGTTTTGCGTCAAAGCTGAAATTCTGAATCAAACTAAAGGCAAAAGATTACAAAATGTCGTATCAAATTTCATTTCAGCTTAAAATTTATATTCTGTAACAGATGCGTAACGGAAACTAGAATTTGTAAAGCCCGACAGGTCTCATGCCTCTCTGGTTGACGAAGTACTTAATGCGTTAAAGAAGAAGAAAAAGTTCAAAGTTCATGGTACAGTTGACTTTGTGACTGTGTGTTGACTATGAAAGATGGAAAGTAGCTCTTAAACGCCTCGAATTTGGAAAACTGAGGAAGCAAAGTCTCTGCCGTTAGAAAGTCGAGTGGTGAATTTCTCCACAATGTGGATACTCAGCCCCAGGAAGATAACAATACCACCGGAAATGTAGGCAGCGGTGTATGCTGTAGGGTCGTTCAGGTCAAAAAGATTGTAGATCAGGGACGTGGTGTGGATGATCCACAAGACCTTGTGGATGTCCAACCAGTGTTGGCACTTGGAGCGACTTTTCTGTAAAAAGAAAGGAACATTCCGAAACTGTAGACTTTCATCTCAAGATTTGCATGCACAGAAGGGATTCAACCAATGACGAGTAATGAAAGTTTACCCTGATCGCACCGAGGAGGAGCACTTTTGCAATCATCACTTCCATTACGAAGTACATTGCCGTCAACGTGAACAACAAGATGATTTGTTTTTCTGCAATTTAAGTTAACCAACTTTAGTATTCCCTCATCATTATAATACGTACTTGCTCAACTGTACCCCCTTTGGAATCCTAGTTTTACTTCCAGCTGGGTTATAGGAACCCACCAAGAACTTACTTGACAAATTCGCAAAGTGATATATTTGATGAGAAGGGTCATCAGTGTGAATGGTCAAGTCAAGGAGTTGGAAATCATGCAACGGATAGCTAACTAGCAAGAAGAGCATCATGATGTTCCCAATCAAAAACGATAGACCTATGCCCTGAAAAAATCAACCAGAAGCTTGTTTCGCGTTCATGACTTTCACAGTTCATTCTGCACAGCAAGACACCGCCATTTTGTAAATAAGGTGAAGCAACATCCGTGTTTACATTTACATTCCTTCAGTCCAATATCATTGCTATGTTGAGGTCATAAGGGCAAGTTCGTTCTAAATTCCAATGCACTGAAAGGAAAAATTCGTGCGTGCAGTCTCACTCACCATATTTGCACATGCAATAATTCGCACAGCAGTGTCAAGGGATCTGCCGGAAATAACCGCATCTTGAGGAATCACTGTTGTAATTCTCAGTCTGGTTAATTTAGGAGGCTGTTGTGGCGCCCGCAATTCCGCTTCTGCTTTCTCGCTCAGCAAACGTTCTGTACCCAGGCTCATTTTGAAACTTTTAGCTGCAAAGCAAAACCAAAGGGATTATTTCACTCAAGGATTGTAACTTTCTTTTCCGAAAATCCGATGTCACGTACACCGTAACAGGTAGCATGAGTCACTGCTCTAATTACAACAAAACCGATCACGAGAAAGTTTCCTACTAGAAACCAAGCCTCTCTTTGCACCAAACTAACTTTTAATTCAATCAATAGCAGCACAGCCCAAATTGTTCAAACCCATAGTGTCACAAGAATAAGTTGAACAATTCACATTTAAGTACTTACTTTACCGAGCTTGATCCAAGAATCTTCTAGCACACGCAATTTCTCTGATGCTTCCTGAACCAGAGTCTGTGTGAAAATGACGCGAACTGAATCCCAAGGACAATTTGATTTCGTCAGGAGTGAAACCCAAGAATGGAGAAGAATTGTTTCGCAGCAGATCCTCTTTCTTGCTCAGTTTCTTAATAGTTCGTTGTGGTGGAATTCCTGTACGTAGTAGGTTGCGAATTCTTCTCCTGGCGTGCTCCACTGTGCAAACTTAAAACAGCAACTTCACATAAATGAGCAAGCCTCGAAAGTGGCAGCAATAACAATAATCGCGACTCATCTTATGCAGCCGCGATGTGCAAGTATGGATGACGAACGCAGGCTGAAATTCTGGGCATCAGCCAAGCAACTCGTACATAATGATAATTATGACTGGACTCGCAAAAAATATTTACAAACCTTGCTCTCCTTCAGGCTTTTCAAAAGTCTCTCAAGCTCATTTAGTCATATACACTACCGCACAGGCAAATCTCACCTGTATGAATGCGAATTAAACTACGTTACATATTACAACCACCTTTAGTTTGCTCACAGTTTGTAGTGCACTGACGCTGATGTACCGAAGGTATGCTTTGTTTCAGCAGCTTAAATCGCTTGTACTACGCTTCGCTTTCTAGCGTCATCTGCTCTCTTAGTAAGTACTTATGACGGAAACTGAACAGTAATACTGACACGAGAAGAGTGTAGGTGTTCATGACACATGTACGAGCTCCAGCTCGATGATTCATGGAATATTTCAATAAGCGTTTGCCGTAGTAATAATTATAGTGTTCGAAGCGGAGGTGTTACGAGTAGCTACCACACCAGCGAGAGTCTAATTTGATCGGGCATCATTATACCTTTGGCTTGGTTTTACCTTCAAAACTGACTCATGGATGAGTTCATTCTCTGCATTACTTACACGAAGAATGTGGAGTGAGGCAACCGGGAAACTGTTTTTAAAGTACTTCTTTAAACTGCAAAGCTAACTGTATCATCAAGTAACTGAAAACGTTTTTGTGGTATCTCCTTCGTGCATCTGATGCACATCATCAGCAGCATTGGTGAAAAGATATGAGACGGAATCCAGATTAGGAATCATGCCACATGGTACACGTTTATTTGCCTTATTGCCTTGTGCGACAACATCTACGAGTAGTTTATGATTCTGGCAATTGTTTCTTACTTGCGACTCATGACAGCTCGTTAAGTAACTTGATAGCTGTAAGCAATCTAAACTGGTAGTGCGGTGCACGGAAATCCACCCTCACATTGCATTCGAAGTGATTTTGTACAGACAAGCGTCGTGAGCTATGTAAATACCGGGAACAGCAACACTAACTATTCCTCAATGACACAGAACACCACAACTAACGACTTGAGTGAGCCGATACATGTAGTTAGTCATCAAATCATTTGCATAAACCGAGTTACACAGTATTTGTTTACACGTATTCATTCAGCTAAAACATGATTGGCAAGTTTAAAGTGATATCGATGATTTTTTCGACAAAATGTTATAGCTTTCTCGTTGTCATGGGCCCATCGCATCGACGACGTTTTCCACATGCAATGGCCGCAGTGCGAACATTTGTTGCTGGAGCAGCCTCAAGTTTACAGGCTCGTGTTCTTCGGAATCTTTGGTAGCGAAGTTGGACGAAGTACTCAGCTTGGAAACTAATATCTTTTTGATCTGAAGAGACATAAAGAGGTAGCTTCCAACGTAGTACAATATGGCGGGAGCACACGCAGCGAACGAAGTGAATCTAGCGGGGTGGAAATAAACAATAATGTACCCTGAGTTCGATCCGAAAGAGTTCCAATTTCGTATCAGATGGTAACTTGAGCGACTGCAGGACGTCACAGTAAGACTTCATATCTGGTCAGAAAGAATGGGTTGCAGATCTCGTTGCATTGTTGTAAGAGAATTTCCACACAGCGATGGTAGACGATCACCTTTTCCATTTCCTGAGCACTCTGAATTCGCAAAGCCGTGCGTCTGGAACAAATGGAGGGCATGGTGTCGATCAACATGGGCACCTTTATTATATGGGAAATTTTCGCGCTTCAACACTTACCTCAAATTCCAAACTATTTTGTTCAGTCCGACTATATATGGACCTAAAACGACTGCGAGTTCGAGTGTAATTCCAGCGCTGACTGTCGTAAAGACGAAATTCCACATTATTTCCAAAGTGTACGACGCATAAGCTAATCGAAAATCGGTAAACTATTCCCAAATCTTACAGCAGGAGGCATCATGTCCACAAGTTTTAACATTGAAATAACAATTATTGTAGAAATCAGAGCTTATTGTTGTTATATCGCAGTTTTCCCAATGCGCCCTCTTCTGGGGAGGAAAATTGATGGAACCTCTGGCGTGGAATGCTTAAATTATCTTCAGGACGGAGCTCCTCATGATAGTATTCAGAATAGATACGGGTTTCTTTTCCCTTACTGCTACTTGTGCAAGTTTTTAGTCGGTATTTGTCGAACGTCCAAAAGTTACGGTGTAAGGCAGCCAATAATAACTGTAGATGTAGCAAAACCGTTCCGTTGCAGGCCAACACTAGTACTACATAAGATTGTCGCGTTCTCAACAGCGAGAAGTGTGGCTAGAACTAAAGATTTTTTATGACTGTGACGTCTCTTCCGGACGATGTCACTCAGTTTAATGATAACCAGAAGTGGGTTTTCGCTTTGGTAATGTACTTAAAACTCCGAACAGGGTTGCAATGGAAAAGCTGAGTGCATAATGCACTACAGCACAAAGGCTGATGCTATCGACGACATGACAAACCAAGTTGCTCATGCGATATTTCAACCTTTTCAGTTTAGTCCAGACCTTAGGTGGCGCTGAATCAGCATGTGTCAAAGCTAACTGACATGATACAAGTACAATTTTGAAGTAAGAATGAGCCTTTGTGGTAGAGAACATTTTGACCCCCTTAAAAACTGATAGACTGGAGAAAAAAAGTATTTTTGCTTAAAGCTGTTCAGGAAGACATGAACTCTAGCTCATTAAATTTTCAGCTATGATTATATTATAGTATGATTACATATTCCAAGCAGTCTATCATGAGCTCATTTGATCTCACCCAGTTGTTTTCATGGCGTATTTGGACATGCAAGGTGGCTCTTACCAACCTATTTATGCCATTATGCAAACGTTTTCACAATTTGGATCAGTTTAAGATATAATCAAAACGCCGATCGTGAAACGATCATCCTCTACTTACATACCTCTACCTGACTATATCATTACCATGACATTATCATGGTATGCACTACCGGAAGAAAAATATCGTTTTCTGGTTCTTCTAGCACTGCTTTTAGTACTGACTGATTTTTGAACAAACACATCATCAAACTCAAATGAGCATGAAATGTTTCATGGTAACTTAATCCTGCTAATGTGCTTTAAACAACGGTTACGGAGACTATCTGACTTTCTGCTGGGTTTCAGTACAGATTCTTTCGGCAGTAAAATTACTTTGGATCTAACAGTATTTAAATTCATATGCAATTTTGTAACCGCTATAGGATTACTTACAGAGGTTACCTATTCCGTGTAGAACTTTTCTCGGCCCTTGTTATGGCTAAACTAGATTTCCTCAGCTTACCAAACTAAAATAAGCATATAATTTTAGGTAATTCAAATAAATTTTCAAATAAAATCGAGCGAATTTTCGTTGCGATAGGCTGGTCGAGCTTTCCTATGAACGGATCGAACAGCGCAGGCATTTACTGCGACAGATCTGTCTCTGGTTGAGGTTATGTTTCTCAATTAGTATTCGAATCCAGGACTTCCTGCCACTTTATCAACTATTCGCAATCATTTACAACTTTTTCACCATTGCACGAACATAAGGGACCTGTAATCACTTTATTTTCTTGAAGTGACCATGCATGAATTACATTATTGAACTCTTTTTAATCATCTTTGGTCACGTAGATTTATTCAGGTAAAATTACTTGGAGAGTTAAATGACCATGTTCTTATTTTCACAGGTTACTTTGACGATGTTCCAGGTCGACATGGTGATACGTGTATTTAAATTCACACTCAATACGGAGCAGCCATCTCTGGCAAGGTAAAGGCTCCCAAGCGAAGGGAAAGTGGGCACAAACTTAGCACAAACATGGACTGGGTTGAGAATCCTTGCGTTGGGCAAGTTGACAATCGTAAATGATTTTCCACGGTTGCTGAGTATTTCACGTTCACACTTGATGAGCCGTAACACTTTAGTTGGACTTCTTTGGGCCAGACTTGATTTGCCAGGCCGAGACCAAGTTAGAAGCAAAATATAGCGAGAAGCAATGAATTTGAACAGCGATCAGCAGGAATCCGTACCACAGAAGACCATACGGGTATCCCTGGGAACAGAAAACAAGTAAAATCGTTCCGGTTCTAGAAGCACTCTGCATTGCATTTTCGAGCAACATAGTAATGTAGTGACAAAAAGGAATTCAATTGAAAGTAAAGTCAATAGAACAATCGCAAACTTTTACGACAAAAAACCAGTCACAAATTGCAATAGTTTGTTCGTACCTTCCACACTTGAACGTTCTTTGTCGACCTCGTGCTCAAGTATTTGAACGCGTCGGACGAGTAATGAACCAATGCATACAGTACAGGTAAGACAGCATTTGCGATTGTCAGTACCCGGTAAATCTGCATATTTGAAACATTATTTGTACGAATCGAAGACAGCCCGACAATCGCCACCGGAACACTCAGCAACCACAAGTACTCCCAAATCAAGGGCTGCAAGTAAAAATATAGTTGTTCACTAGTGAAATGCAAATTATAGCCGAGTTCCAAATTGATGATGTGCCTGTGACCACATTTCAGATACCGTATTAAAGACTACACTTACCTTGGGCATTTCTAACTCTTCAACTTCCAGAATAAATACATCTAACTTGTCGAGAATCACTGGAGATAGTTTAATGAGCATCAGGACGAAGAGCGTGAAATGCAAAAATATGCATGTTTTCAGTCTAGATTTGTTTACTGCACTGTGGGTAGAGAAACAACACAACAAAATTGTATTAAAGTATATTTGTAATGCATCAATTCACTGGATTAAAAATCGATTGCACATCAAAAAAATTCAAAAAACAGCTTTAATTAAATCACAATTAAAGTATGACACCAAAAGCCAAAAATCACACATTTGTTTGTAGAATCTGAAAATTAAAAACTCCAGCTGACCTGATGCGGTACTGGGAAGCGACCCTTTCCCGGTGGGTAAAGTCACCCCCGTCGGTGCCCTCAACCATGGGTCCACCTCGAGATGCCATTATTTTTTATAAACCAAATTAAATCTGAAATAATTAGCGACCAATCTTTCAAGAAGGCCCGCAAACCGTACAGCCAACACTGCCTGACGTGATCATCTCCTGAATCCAGATTGGCGAAGGTGCGCACATAAAGCGCACGCGTGCTCCCTCCTCGAGCTAACACTTGAATCTCTTGAGCCGCACACTGCACTGTCACTGTGCGCTTTAACTTGTCATATCAAGATCCCGGGACATGCACACGGATTTATCTCACATGCAGGCTTTCCTGTGGCATAAAAGCAGAAATATGAAGAGCCAACATCAGCTGCACGACAAGCGCACTCTCTCCGCACTCTTTCTTCGCTTTCACCGTAAGTTTTCTCGTAATTTCTTTTCGCAAACCCTCCGAGCTGTCTGTGCTAATAAACACTTGTGTCCGCTGTAATGTTAGAAAATAAATAGGATTAGTTTACGTCCGGCCTTCCTCCTTCATGGCCCAGACTCATAATTAACAAAAGCATCTGTGAGCTAATGCATGATAAAAGGTGTAGTTCGCCAAAGTTTGCAATTTCCTTCAAAATTTGCGAACTTAAGCCAAGCAGAGTGCAAATCCCCTTGTCTCTTTTTGGACACCCAACGACAGAAACTTTACCACATAGTTCTTAACGCGTATAGGCATTTGCCAAAGGGTAATGCAATCCAAAATCAACTGTTGCTAGAGCTCATGCAATTAACGACATAAATACTCGACTTGTCTCTTACATATTGAACGGTCTTAAATGCTAAAAATGAGGCAAAAAAATCAGAGCCCCTGCTAAAAATAATGGCACAGCTTTATCCGTTTCACTTTTACTATTTACTATTACAAGTCAAGTACGTCAGTTGCTCTAAAAGAATTAAAAATGTAACGTAAAATTTTACTGTACGTCAAACTTATCATGTTTGAATACACTGACAATCGACACTCCAAAAATCTGATCAATACTCACTCGAGCTTTTTCTCTCCGTACTTGAACTTGACCGATTCCGAAATTCCAGCCGACACTACTCTCTCATCTTGAGGAAAACACAAACACTATGTCTAACTCAAGAACCCAAGACTTTTCTGACTAACTGCATTGTTCGTGGGTGTTGGACTACCAACTTTTCGATCCAGGTATACACGCAAGCTTTTAAGGAAACAAAGGCAAAGGAGCATACCCGTCCAAAACCTTGAACGTTACAAGGACAAACGCGGAAGATGAGAATAACAACAGAAGATATTACTGCAACTACATATTCACGTTACGCCTATGCGGCCTGCTACACAAATTGCTCCAAACGTAGATGATGAATACAATCTTCACAATTGCTCCTGGTAGGGCGGTAAAATCTTGCCTTTGGCTCTCAGACTAAAAATGCAAATGTCGCGGCAACAAACTCGGCATACATCAAACACAGACTTACAATAAGTCTTACACTTAGCACTGTAATGAATCTAATATCTGAATGAGAGCTTACAAATTGACTCGCAGTCTGAACTCTCGCTTAATTCGTCAACCGCCTTTTATCTACTGAGTGATTCCAGCTTCCTGAACGGCTGACATCCTGTCACTGGCATCAGTTCATTCGACAAAACGATTCTATCGCTCCTGCAATCTAATTCATTCAGCTCTAGTCAGGATTGTGGCAGAATAGTCTCATGCCCTCTAGATTCAACTTCCCTTCAGGTTGAAGTTTGAAGTCTGAACGTTTTAGCACCATTCATTTCCTTATTGCACCCCAAGGCTTCCAAGTTGATTAACGAGTGAATGACTGATGACGATGACCGATAGACAGTTTTTGCAAATAAGCAACTCTTTATATGCTGTCGCACAGCTTGTCTTGTCACCTCGCCTCAAGAGCCACTGTGGTACACAGAGCCGAAGGTGAGCGTGAACGACATGCTCCATTGCCATATGCAATCACCAGCGGTCCTGGAGTAAGACTGACTGAAAGCTCAAGTTTGACTGCCTTTTTTCCTTGTGATCTAGTGCTCATGGTGGAAACAGTTATGTGGGAGAAACAAATGGGGGAAGTGAAGCATAATCTATGAAAACACAGATGCTCCCAGATGCATACATCACACTCATGATCCCAAGGTCACCCATATGACCGTAAAACTTGTTGCAATCCGTAATGCAATCGTACATAATACTCTCACTCTCGTCTCATCAGCTTCATTACATTACATGAGGTCATTTTCCTATCCTCTCTCAGAAAGTTTGTGACTTGATGCATGCCGGCTTTTTGTACGTTTATGCAATGGATACAGTAGTGCCGTTAGGGGAACGTAGGATTTCCTTCCGTCTCAGAACTCCTTTCTTTTCCTATGCAAAATCTCCATCATCATTCTCTAGCCCGGCTTGTTCGTTCCTTTCATTCGCTTTTCTTCGGAAAAACTGTTTTGATCTCCCAAGATCAAAGAAGATGGAACAGACTCTATGGCCAAATGTGATTATGCCATTTTGGCACTAGGGAATATGCAATTCTGCAATTGCATGCCACTCTCAGTTGGCAATTCGCTACCACTACAATCGCTATTGGATCATCGACGAAGCTGTTGCGCTCAGTTTCCGCAGCTAGGCGAGAGGTGGCGCCGAGAGCCTGCATCGGGGAAAGTCGTCGATCCCAAACAGTGGCTGTGAGAACCGATAACGCCTGCCCTCGTTACTGCCGGCGCAAATATTCCGCTGGCAATGTGAGTTTTGGGTGGCTCACGTTAGCGAGCTATTATTGATGGAACCAACAGCTGAAGGTGTAGGGGAAGGTACATACGTGCATATATGCACACTCGACTGGATCTTCTCGACAGGGGTTTGGACGGAGGTATCGAAGCTATGCACGTTCGCGAACACAGACAGACATATTCCGCCGAGCTGCTAAATTTCGAGGAGATTTGGTCGATGAACAAAGATATGTTTCATCCAACGCTAAGCCGACAGTCCTGAATCGGCGATAAGGGCAAGTTTTGTTTCACATGCGGCATCGTACAGAATATATTGGAGCTGGGCAAAGCATATAACTTGGCTGTTAGGTAAGAGGCGCATGGTGCAGCTTTCTCCTTGAAACTATGTACTTTGTATATGAGCTCCATATATGCTTGGCTAATGTGATCGTCGTCGGTGTTTTCCTTTCCTCCATAAAATGTTTTGCCTTCTCTCTTTTTGCTGGCATGGCACGGCAGTTCGAGAAGATTTTGAAACTCGGCTTCGTTAAGATGCTTGTGCAACATCCCAAGTCGAGAGAGTTCACACAGCCGAGGGATTCACAATAGCTCGAGATGACTACAGTCACCGAGCCACTGTTCCAGCCCAGCCAGCACTCACTCTCAGTCTTAGGAGCCAAGGCCCATGCTTGAAAGAGTTTGTGCAGACTTGCATGAAAAGAATACAAGAAAAGATTTTCGCAATTCTCCTCTCCGAGCTTGTACTTGTGTGTGTGCGTCTCTCCGAGTTTTTTCCATCCATCACTTAACTCCTTAGGCTAAAAGCCTTGAATTATTTCTCTTCTCCTTAATCACCAGGCCGTAGATGTTAGACTGCAAGCCCGTTCCTCTCAAACAAGCTGGAGTGACGTCCTTAAATGTAATCAGCTTCGCTTTTAACGTTCAACATTCAACATCGCAGCTTGCTCAAGTGCTACAACAACAGCCTGCTTGAGCATTGCCAGCCGCTGCCACGACTAAAAGCTCCTTTCTGACGTCTGTCAGGGAACGAGTGTACATGTAGTTGTACACTATCGCAATTGTCAGCATTTCAACTCACTAGGATTGAACCAAGCTACTAACTGCGAATCCAATGAGGCGAGAGCGAGCTCAATCCTGTAGCGCAATTCCGCACATGTTTTTTAACCTCAGACTGTGACGAGTTTAGCTTGAATTGAGGCGAAATCTCCACTTTCCTTATCCCCTACTTCCACAAAGCCAACAACAATGAGGAAAAGTTCACATGGTGCAAGGAGGGACAAAGGAGAGAAGATCCACGCAGCCATGTGCACCTCGTCAATTAGCGGTGGCACTATTCCTGTAATTGATTCAATTTGCATGCAGCACTGTCACAATATTTCCGCCCGGCTCCGTCTGTCCTCAGGGTAACTGAAGTGCATATGTGAGAGTTTATGTGCATGCATGTGAATGGGTTGCGAAACTGTCTACATGGTCGCAACCTTGTCTGAGCTCAAAGAGAAAAAGAGAAAGAGGCAAGAAATTGCATTAAGAATTGCAAGAGAGACACGAGATACGACCGACCGGCCGGCGAAAGATAGCACGGTAGCCTTAGTACCACATTCATCTTTCCAGAAGTCATATGATAATGCATGAAAAGTTTTCGTGTGTCCGTGTGCATTTTACATTTTTCCCTCCAAGAACTTCATCTCATTTCCACCTCAAAACTTGACTCAGAGACTCAGTCGAAGGAGAGAGAACTGCTGCTATAAAAACTTTTTTCCCAATCTCGTCTGCTCCACATAGTAATGCAATACCGGCCGGGCGAGATACTTTTCCCTCCATCGTAGAAAAAGAGCGAGGCAGTGCATCATCATCTCCAATCCGCATCTATCTCATCCCAGCTGAAATATGAATGAAGATAATTTATCATTGTCAAGGTTTTGCCTTCACGTAATATGTGAAGTCGACCAAGCTTTCGCTTTCCAACTATAGCGTATCTGGAGGCGATACTTTTTTCTTCCCACCACATGGAAAAAGATACAGTCATTTCGCCATCCCGCATATACATGCAGCAACCAAGCCTCTGTAAATTCTTTTGTAGATCAGCTACAGTTGTGTACTCTAACAGTCAAATCAAAGACTTGTTGCCAAGCCGGCGTGAAGAGCACGAGGAAAATTACTCTGTGCAATTACTACGTTACATTTCCCAAGCTGAGATAATCTATAGCCGACGACAAAACATGTTCGGCCTTCACTGATTAACTGACAGTCGCCGGATTCACATCGCTCCAACCAATTCACCAGTCTTTTCCATGCGCCAATTTATTAGCAATGAACCAACTGGTCATGGTTAGGCATGCTCTGCCCGCATCTGTAAATCTGTGAGCTTCTCATCATCCACTTTGACATGCTGCCAAACCGGTCTCCAGCCCGCTTTAAGTACTCACCCAGCGACATGCACAAGAAAGCCGTCCTCTGTCTCGTCGGTTCTTTGCATACATACCACATTGATCGAGCTGCATAAATTTGTCCATTTTTTGCCATCCTAGCAAAATTAGTTTTATCATAAATTGCACTCCCAAAAGGTAAGCAGATTGATTCCATCCCGCCATGCCGGTTAGCATTGGTGACCTTTGTTAAGCTATATTTCGGCTACTGATGCCTGAAGGGAAAGTAGGATTACCAGCTACAGTTAGCGCACTGCCCGCACAATGAAGTACCACAGGTGTTGCAAAAGCTTCTTCCAACCAATTACGACCTTCCACTTTCCACCTCCTATCTTCCAGTTGCATTGTGCACGGAAATTAATTCCTATGAGCATAACGTCTCTGATGGGTTGCTCCAAGAAATCAATCGGGGCGGGAATCAAACAGGTATCGCAGAAAACAAAAGGTTCCAGAAATACCCATCTTCCTTGTTTTTGTACAGAGAGAAACTCGATATTTACGATCACCAGGCTGCTGCCGTAACCTTTTGTCCTGGTTACACAAAACAGAATGGACCATGAATAAAGCCAACTTTCCATCTCAATCGGGCTGTTTTCAGTGGTCGTCCCCACTTGCTGTCAATAGTCAATAACCTTTAGACACACAGGTTCGGAGTTGGTTGTAAAGGTTGGAGGCAGGAGCATTTCTTCAGCTGCATTGCCCTTATCGTCTCATTGTTTATCCTTCCTGGAGGTAAAACAGTTGAGCTGTATTTTCATTCCCTTCCTTGTATTTCTTTCTCTACATTAGTCAGTCACTCGGCTCGATAACGGCGTGCATATAGTACTATGATGTCTCACTCTTCATATTGGCGGGCTTCCATTTCACATTTCATTCATACCGTGATCGGTTCATGTGCTATGAAGAAATGTGGCTGAGGACAACTAATAAACTCCTCCGTTTCCACCTGTGCCTTTTTCCAGCTCTTGTCAAAACCTCCTGTCACAGCTCTCAGCTAACAAATTATAATGCCACACTTTTGTCCGCAATCGACAGATCTAACTACAACAGGTGCGCTGCACTCAAAAAAGTTGTATCACCTCCCTCCCCAACTTACCTATTAGGCGCAGTTTACCTTTGTGATCAAACAGGCCTGCACAGCTGTACTTTTTGAATCAAACATGATAATATCGATTGAGACAACTCCGTCATGTAAGTCAGAGGGCTAGTCTTGCCGGAGGGAGAAGACGGATTGTTGAAAAATTCGCAAGAAGCATTCCACTGGATTACAACGTGCAGTTGGCGTGTTATACACACCCGGGCTTTTGGTAAACGCTCAACCTGCAATCAGCTCCATCAACCATATCCTAATTACCGGTTGCATCTTATGATTTCCTAATAATAATGTCTGTCCTCCTCCTCTTACCCTGCTTTCCATGGCTCTAAAGCCTCCTCTTGACTTTGACAGCTCAATAAACAGCTGCACTTCGATCCCGACTCAGTCAGCTAATGAGAAATTGGGTTTGCCCTCTGGCAACTGGCTGAGAGTCTCGTGCAGTCTGTATTTGATACGCACCGGCAGACTAAAAAAATTACGACATTCGCCACTACTTTGTCTCTAGTTGCACGGCATTAGTGCAATCTGCTCCTGTTGAGTACAGACGCAGAAACCGACACTGCTCAAACTTCCACCTTGTCGTGGTGACTTGCTGTTTTTCCAAAGTTTACAAACCCGCAAATTATTCAGCATGACAGAGCTACGACTCTGGTACAGACAGGAGTAAAGTTGTTCGCCGTTGTGGGAAATTGTGAAAGGTTGCAATCAACGCGAGCTGCAGACAGCAGGGCGGGTGGTGATTGTAGTAATATAGACTTTTCTTTCTGTTTGTCATTTTCCTTCAAACCACAGGTATTTGCTTGTTACATTATGGCATGGACTGGTAGTACACGGTGCTTTACGTTCCTGAGTAATATCTAACTGGATCTCGGAGCCGGGGCTGGAGGTTTATAGATGCGTGTCGCTAGACTTTAATTCGTTAGCCGGAACTGGAGGTAGAAGCACGCGGAGCGTGAGTTTTTTTACTCTGTCTCGATCCGCTTCAACGAGACGACTGACAGGGTACATACACATTTACTGACTCAAAAGTGGATAATAACGGCAGCAGTGGAGCAGTAATACAGTTGGTTCAGTTAGGAAGGAAGAGAGAGAGAGAGAGAGTGGAAACTAATGAATGAATGAAATGAACTGATGATAATACACTTTTTTCCTACCTCTGTTTTACGATACTTATCTCCAATTTTCTCCAGGGTCAGGGAATGAGCACGAGCTCTTTTACTATGAGTTTGTCTACGAACCATAACATGCTCGGCCCTCGAGTACATTCAACCGTTCATTTACTCGTCGCCAACTTCAGGAAGGAGAATATCGAATTCCTTACACACACTGCCTTGCCTACTTTTATCTGGCAATTATCCTCGCCACGTGTTTGTTTACAGGCTGAAAAAATAGAGTCGCCGGTCTTCTGCCTTCTCTGTCTTTCTGTCAAAGCACTGCTTCACAGAGTTCAACACCTTGTGCCATTAGGCTGTGGCATTGAGAGAGAGCTCAGTCAGATCACCTATACATTTGAGACTCATACCGTGCGAAAATCCAGTCGCGAAAATCAGCCGGCTCGATCACAGGCTGAAAATCCGGTCAGCCTGCCCAAGCCACAGGGGGATTGCTAAATATGTACGGAGTAAAGTAACCCATTTTCAATTTCGCCTCTCAATGTCAGTGGAGTGACGGAGAGAGAAAAGTCAGCTTGAGAAATTGCCAAAGCCACAGAAAGAGAGAGAGAGAGAGAGAAAGAGAGTAAATTCCGTGAAAGGGAGATGAGATTTCAGATCACAAGATGCAAGCACAATGCAATCTGCTGCGTTTCATGCACATGAATGAACAAAGGCATTTCTTCCTCTTTCCCCTGCATGTCCTGCATCCGACTTTAGAGCCACTTGCAGCATAAGTAGGCAAAAGTTTCCCTAAATCTGTTTCAACTTTTGGAATAAAAATTCACACTTTTCAGATTCATCCCACGCCAAATACACGCAATAGCGAGAAGTTCCAGTCAGCGTCGTGAAAAATAAACTCTGGCTAAAAGTTTTACTACGTGCCCGTTCTTCTTTTCAGATCTTTGCAAGCATCCCGATTTTTGCATTTTTAAGACACCACTGTCTTCTCATCATGCTTTGGAAAAAGATGAAAAGTGTTGTAGGTTTCACACCCTTTCAGCAAGTGGGTAAAGTTGTAAGTGTTTGTGTTTGTGGCCCGGTGCTCCATTTTAGCAAACTGAAATCCTCAACCTGCAAGTTTCAGGCGCAGACTTTTCATCTTTCACTCAAGTGCTAGCTCGTTGTTGGAGTCCCTCAACCAGCCTTCCTTCATCATGTCACAGGGTCCGATTTAGATTTTTAGAGTGAACCAACTTGTAACAGGGGATGGGAATCCCCTGTTACAAGTTTTAGACGACAGAAGTGAAAACACAGTGGTTTCACCACCACGGAGACCCGACATGTAAAATGTGTCTGTCAAATCCAGAGCTGTTTTCTAGCTCGGCAGTTGGCAACAAAGTTGGAGCCGACAACTGAACTGACTGTGAGTTCACCACGGAGGGGTGTACCTGATCCCGAAGCCTGGTTTGGCTCGGACTCGGAACAAATTCAGTTGGAGAGAGCTGCAGTTTCGCTTTAGTATTTCTTCTGCTCATATGACATTATCTATCAGCAGATCCTGTCCCGAGTCCCGGGTTTCGTACCCCATTGCGTCAGGAAGGATGTAATCCCATGCTGCAAGGTTGCAAACGGGACCGGCAAAGCGAACCTAGGCAACGTGATCAACCTCTCCCACCAAGTAACAACGCTGAGCCGAGAGCGAAGAGCGACACATCGTAGTAAGTACACACACGGACTTTCAGCTTCTGTTTCCTCTCAATCCCATCATCAACTTTTGAGTAAGCTTTTCACAACAGTAAGGCAGTGGAGGTCGGATGTGTTCCCCTGGCATAAAACACACAGCATCAAAGATGATGGGCCGAGCGGAAGGAAATGTTAAGCTGTGACTGGTGTGTCCAGCAAATTTTAAATGCCAAGCTGTCGGAACCAGGGCCAAAGCATTCGCTACGTGAACTTCTCATCCGAGATGAATGACAGGACCGTACTCGTGCTAGTAACTCATTTCGTCCCTGCGTTGATGTCAACGTGCGTCAAGTCACAAGTTTCTTATGCATCTTGTTACATACAACAGAAGTGAGAGGAAACAGATTTAAAGTTAGCCCCGAACTTGCTTATACCGGACCAAAAACATGTGCTGATGATACCAGTTTCACTGTTACGTTTGATAGAGACGATTCGACTCCAATTTCAAATCTGAGTAAATTCGGTAGATGAGTCCTTCAAGCAAAAAGCAAGACAATCAAGAATCATTACCTGCCCGTATTTGACTATTCCAGTACGAGTTTAGAGGCATGCAATTTTTTATTATCTAATTGCTGTTTTCAAAAAATCCATCAAATCACATAAACCTTGGTAAAGAGGCGGAAGAGAAAAAAAGCTACCATGCTCGGAGTTGACGACTCGAGATGGTTCATTTAAAAGCAGAAAGATCCTAAAAAGTTCAAAGATCTCTACTGCTCTCAATCCTCTCATATCTGATGAGCAGATTGAGCGGGAATTCTCTCAAGGTCTTTGACATACGGAAAGAAGATAAACAATTTGAGCACATGACACTTTTACAATAGGAAAGGGAAAGAATTTCTCATATGTATGCAGCATTAGCAGCTGTTTTCTCCGGCAGACACAGACGGAATAGTATATAGGAACAGTCAGTCGACAATTTGAAAAGGTTCACGTGGATCCAGGGATTAGTAAAGGCAAAAGGTCCATGGAGAGGAGAGCGAGAGAATAACGGAGCGAGATGACAGGGAATAGCAACCCGCCGCCGCCGCCTTCTTGACCTACAACAACGTGAGGAAAATTCTTACCCAAAACTTTCCAATGCCGAAACTTGAATACTTCAATCCCCGTAATCCTGTTATATTCCAGGCAGTTACGCAAGTCTCCAGAGCTCCTTCCATATGCTCATATGCCTACCAGGAAGGATTTTTAGCCCGCCTTTTCTTCTTCCATTCCAGGCTACACGACCTTGCAATTTTATCCATGCTTTGCTATTCGTTTACAAATTGATACTTCTTCACCTTTACTTACTTTTCTATTCTAGTTCCATTCCCTGAATACTACTATTACTACCATACTATCTGTTCCATCAAGCTAGAAAATACTGAAGAACATCAGCAGTCAGTTTTCCGCTTCAAATACAGTTCCAGGGCTTAAAAGGGCCGAAACAACTGCTAAATGTTCGCGAAAAGTGTTTCCGGCTCCGCTTGCTTTCTCCTCTCGATCACAGCCACGAAGTTAAAGCTTAGAGAGAAGCACGGGCCAAGGCTCACTCTTTAGAGGACGAACAATATAATTTAACAATGCCTGCCCTGCAAGTACGGTTCTAGTTGTGCACTTGGCATTCAGTTCCTTTATCGATGGAAAAGAACACAAAGAAAGATTCGCAATTGAACCATTTTTTCAGTCGTAGACATGTCGGCAGCTCACATGTTCCTGCTCTTAATTGCCTTGCTGAGCACGGACCGGAAGGTTGCGTCTGTTCCGCATTTGCTGTAACTGTTTTATATTCTCTTAGAGTGATTCCATACGCCCAGCACTAGTGCATAAGACCAAAGCATAATATCACAGTAGCGACGTAAATGTTAAAGACGTGAGAAACAAGTCTAGCGCATTGCAACTTTTTGAGGAACTCATTGGGAGAAAAAGGTTGCTTCCTAGGGCTGAAAACCAAGCAAGAGTGGAGATTCTCCGCACCAGCACAGATACATGCCACAAAACAATGTGAGTTGCAAACTTTGTCCTTTGAGTTTTTCAGCTCTTTCACCACCAAACTCGTGACATAATTTATCGTACGCGAAAACTTCAATGGACAATAAAATGCAAGTGGGCGAGCGAAGAAGCAGAGCTTTTCCGTTCTTAAGAATAGGGAATCAGTCCGCTCAAGCGTACATGAATGAAATGTGCATCTCATTGTAACCCGTAGGGAATTATTACTACGGACGGAATGAGATACAAACTTCATGGGAACTATGTGTGTAACGCAACTCATCAGTTTTTAGACTCAACACTTTCATCCACATTGCATTATTACAACCGAAAAGAAACGTATAGCCGTAATAATGCGTTGCATTTGACTTGCAGCAAACATTAGGCAGTACATCACCGCCCTACTGCATGTAACCGCAACCCCATATGGGTTTTTCTTCCAAAACATGTCCTGCATTCAAAAACTTTTACCCACATTACAACTTTCCCCACACACGGACACGGATGTACCGTACATATTCTGCAATGCAGTTCGCTTATCTGATCTTGTCAAATGCGAACTTACGCATGCTTTGAAGCTGAATGAGCTTCTCGTGTCTGCATCACTTGACATATTCCGTAATCCCACATTACAAATTCACGTGGAGCACGTGAAGTATTCGCCGGTGTAAACAAACAACCTGAATTTAATGTAAAATTCATTCAGAAAACGCCGCCATTACATCATTACGATAGCAAGCCTAAAAGCCTGCAGGCAGGACGTGCATTCACTACTGTTACCAATACCAAACGTAAAGCTACAAGCTACAGTTTCACCAATTATAGCAGGCACATTTATGCAAAGGTATGCTAAATTATTAATCCTCCTTCCTAATGCCCACGGTCAGTGATAATCGCCTCTACCTTGTGGTAAAACTTCAAGATGAGTAAGTACTTAACTGGGTAATTCCCTCAATGAGTCATAGACGGATGATGGAGTAATTAGCCATTAACCAAGTGATTCTTGATTGATGCCTGATGGCCTGATCCTGTGGATTAAAGGTCGAACATTAGGCCGTAGCAGGTAGGCATTACGTGAGGCGATCCTTTATTTCAGAATAGCGTATTAGCTTGGGAGAGTTTTCTAGGCTTGAGCTGCTGTTGGTGATCAGGATGCAGGAAAGTTGAGCAGGACATGATGGTGGTGAATGAAATCATCCAGTGTCGTAAGGGCCACTACTTGATGCTATAGAAAGAGCAGGAAGTAATTTCCCTCGTGGTACAATTGAAAGTGATGGTGAAATCTCCTCGTGAATGCACTTAACGAATGCATCTCGGAGCGGAAAATGCTGGAGGTGGGAGTCGGGAGTAGCACTGCAGAAGAATCGAGACAGGTGGAGAACGATGTGTCGTAAACTTTTAAGAGGAAATAGTACCTGCCGTACGGCGGGTAACAAAGAACCTTTTGGGTATTCAACCTTATGGTTTTGGCTTTAAGAAGTCGTTACTCGGACATGAATTGCTTGGTGTAATCGCTCGTCTGGAGAGAATTGTTACTGGGTCTTTTGGGAAAATTGCGAAGAAAGTGTGGAGGTGCATTTGACTCGATGGCTTGTTGTTTGTGTGGCAGATAGTTCTTGACGAGATTCCAAGAACGCAGATGAGGGAGAGAGAGAGAGAGCGAGCGAGGTAGAAAAAGAAGTCAGAGAGAGAGAGACAGAAGAGAGCGAAACGAAGAAGGAGTGAGCCAAGATGAGAAATACCCTTGAGATGCAATGCGATGCAGGAGTTACGCGATTAAGGATGGAAGATTTTAACATTCCCAGTTCTCAGGTATGGAAAATTTGAAAGGTTCACTCAGTCAGCAGCTCCATTTATTTCTTAGCTCCAGCTCCTCCGACTTGACTGAGAATTACAGCGGAGGCAATCAAACAGACGTTCAAGTAGACAGGTAAGTAGAAGAGAAAAGGTGTGTTGAACAAGAGGGCAGGGAGAGGATGTGCTGATGACGAAGAAGAATTCCAAGAGAGATGCTCGTCTCTCCTTGGGTTTGGTACGCCAAGACGCGTTGCGAAGTAAATGCTGAAGGAGCAGAAGAGAAGAAGGATTCTGAGTCAGGTTCATGATTAGATCGTGAACGTCTGTGAATATGAGTCGGGTTTGGGCGGATGAGATTTTGTGATGCCTACAGGAGATGAGAGTGGAGCCGGTTCAGACACTGAAGTACAACTAAGGAAAACTGCTTCACCTTCCATGCTTCACCATGTGTGTTTCCCTGTGTGGTTACGGAAGAAATGAGACAAGGCTTTTCATCCTTCCAACTTGACAATTCTTCGAGGAAAAAACTTCTCGAGGTAATAAACTAAGGGAGAACACAGACGAACAGAGAACCAGAGAATTTTTCACCAACTGCTTTTTATCATCAAACGAACTCTGGCGAACGTCAGTTCCTCTCTGCGGTCGTGACACACAGGTCCGGCCGGCCAACGAGCCGAGATTCACATCAACAAAGCATGCAATAAGATGCACACACACAAAAACTTCAAATTCAACCGCAGTCAAAAATGTCGACAGCCGGTCTCGTAATTTCGTTCCGTGGAAAGGAAATTCACCAGACGGAATCTCTGTGAGTAATCTAAACAGAATTGTTCAGTTCCTTGTTGTTGTCAAAAGCCAGGAATCTCTCTGATGAGAGAGGTAGGCAGGACACTTTCATTCCGTATTTACGCTTGCTTCTCCTCCTATCCTCATCATCGTCGTCCTTCCTTTTCGCCAATTCAAGTTGCATTGCGAGCTCTTCAAGTCTCCAATGAACACAGAAAATTGTCAAACGGCCTTTTGTAAATTCAACAGTTTTTCATCAGATTCTTTACATTCACGGCCACTTCATCGGAGCTCTGATCATCTCGTTGCTCTATTTATTAGAGCGTGAGCTCAGCTGAGAAATCGGGAGAAAGCAAGAGCTCTTCCGTCCGTTGACAACTGTACAAAAGAGCAGGCTTGACTGACGCCAAAACGAGACTGAGCGCTGCACATGATTGCATTCTGCATTTTAGCTTTTTATTGCTCCTGCTTAATAATAAAACGCATGGAATAGGGAAGGATGAAGCGGGAAAGTTTTTGGCCGGAGTACGAGAGCGAAGAAAAGGGAGAAAAAAAGGCCAAAATCATATGGTTTTTGCAACCCGCCAGACAAGCTCAACTTTTAACACATCTTCCTCGTCTTTGACAGGGAACAAAAGTTGTAGTTGTAACACGAGTTTCTCACAAACTCGACTCCGCTCTTGCTCCTAATAATTCTTTTCAAATGGACACCGAGAGAAAGAATTAAGAAAGGCTCGCCCGGTTTGGGCGGGTAGGGAATTCACATGGCGTAAGGAAATAATCGCTCAAGGGGCTGCTTTTACAACACGCTCTATTGTCTTGCTAGCGGAGATAAATTCGCCAATGACTCCTTGCAAGTCATAAATACGCTCTTCGGCTGGAAATATCGCAGTCTGGACTGGCTTACCTTCACGTGTCAGTCCTACTCTTTTCTTACGAACTCCTTATTTCTTCGCTTTATCCATGTTCGCTCTCAGGGTCGCCGTTGCACTTTGCAACCCAAGCAATTTCCACTTTATGCACAAAGTATCCCACTCAAACATAGGCGAATTTTTAGCATTCCATTCGCTCTCAGCCAACCCTTCTTTCAATTCAATATTTCAAGTTATGACTATTCAGTTAGCCAAGAGTATGAATACTCAGCCAGCAGGCCTGCAGAGTTTCGTAATTCCTAGCTCTCGCTCGCACGAAATGATGGCGATTTATTAATGAACCTTTGGTGCGGAATAAAAGTCTCCTTATTGCAGATGCAGGTGCATTTATGCAGCTAGCCGGCTCACAAGAAGCGGAAGGTGAATATGAATTGAGGATTTTGGCATTTGTGCAAAAAGCCATAACGACACTGGGAATAAATGAGATGATGATGGCAGAGCGAGGATCGCGGCGAGTCAAAAATAATGAATGATTTTGACAGCTGAATATAGGCGTCAATGGGTAATTACGGGGAGGCGCATTACGCTGAGCAATGCAGTTGGGGAAGTTTGAGTGAGTGCACGATAATTTATTGCTATTGGGAGATGCAAAACAAGGCCTCATGTTTACATCACGGATGGTTGAGCAGAAGGAAAAAAGCACAAAAGTATCTTACTACGCCTTATAGCCCGGCTTCACACACACCACAATCATTATTGTGGCATCACATGTTCAGGTCTGGCTAGTATCATGTGCTTAATTGGTTGGCGGGATAAAGTTTATAGAATGTAATGTGAGTGAGGTTGTTTATATACATGCCATCGAAGCCTTTGGATTGACATGTGTTATTTGTTTTGAATCCTGTGTCTCAGAGTTTCTAATAAGGATGGTAGTATGCAAATTGGCGTATTCAAAGGCTCCATCACCGTTTGTCTCACTCAGGTATGTCGTGCTTCCCAGGAAGGCGGGCAAATGAATCGTATGAATGAAAGCACATATATACTAGGAAAGTGAGAATAAATAGACGTGGAGCAACGTGTAGTAGTAAATATGAATTGACCAGGTTACAGGAGAAAATTTCAAGGTAAAAAGGGAAATAAAGCTACGGGACAATGTCTAAATACTTGGATTAGGACGGAGTGCGGTTTAGTTTGCCAAGACCCTTGGAGACAAGGAGTCACGTCAAGGAGAAGTAAACTTATTGCATGTCTCAGCTAGAGAAACGTATATTCGTAGCCTGGAATTCCTGGCGGAGTTGGTTTCTCCCGGTGCTGTAAAATTTGAACCTTTATTTTACAGTTCCGACTCCGACCCACGAGTTTGCAAATCCGGTGTGCCGGGTGGGCAATCAAGGTACTGGTTTCCGCTAATTGTGCGACACGGCAATGGGCGGTGCAATGCAAGGATACAGCAACACCATTATGCACGCGAATGTGAGGGCGGGTTTCTTAATAAGAAAATCCAAATTGGCGGGAGACGGAATCGAACCGGAAAACAAGATTTTACGTATTGCATGAAAGTACAGCGTGCGTATAGTACAGGTAAAAGCTTTTCCATGAGCTAGCACGTGACAGAAGTGTGGAAGAAGGGCTAGTGCAAAAGATCGAGCCATCCTCAATATTCACATGAAACACGTCAGTAAAAGGGTTGCGACCAAATACGCTGAAGATGTGAACAGCAGGGCTGAAGGGAAGCGGAAGGAAAAAGGAATGAAGAAAGATAGAGAGAGAGAGCGAGAGAAAATTCCTGGACCCGGTATAACATTTCGCACCAGGCTGGTACATTGGGCAGCACATTGAGACTCTGGAGAAGAGCAGGAAAGAATTGTCGTGTAGCATAACGAGTCGAAGGATAGAGAGAGAGAGAGAGAGAGAGAAAGAAGAAAGAATGAGAAAAGGCTGGCCGGACATCCAGTTGGGCAACGCAATGCCATGGAGTTCAGCGTGGTGGAAGAGCCTGGAGGAGGAAAATTATAGCGGAAAGTTGGTGTTTTTATTCGGCCGGAATATATATAAGGCTGGGTAAATTCTCTTTGTGAAAAAGGTTCTCATGCATGGGGCTGGCCCGAGAGTTTTGTAACGAAGGGAAACAGACAGATAATAAAATATGGAGGAGAAGCTATGAGGAAAGGCACAGAAATTGGTATCCTGGTCGGGAGAAAGAAGTAACCCAGAGGAAAAAGCACGTAAAAAGCCTTTGGAAGCATTCTAGATGGCAAGCCATCTCGTCTTTCTAATGGGGCTTACGTACGTAGCTCGGAAACTTAATGCCGAGGCTGCGATGCGAGTACATTCGCCTGGCGAACCACGGCTCTATGCAGTGTACCATTAAATGGATTCCCATGGCAGGAGCCACGGAGAGCCAGCCAACCAAACATCCAACAATCCAACCCTACTTCATCCGTTGAGGTACACGGAGGAGTATGCATGCGAATGTGTGCGAGCCCTGCGCTGCCCGCCGTACTCTTTTCGCCTCACTCAAAACAGTCAGTCTACTTTTACAAAAGGCTGCAGGGGTAGCATACACGGATTGGGTACAAGAGCCCATGCTATAAGTACATGGTAAAAGGATGCGGTGAAGCCATCCATCCATCCAGTTTTGAAAAGAATGACTCAGACGCTCCACTCCCAGCAGATTGAGTCTTGCTCCGCTCCATTCTCTTAATTGCTCAGCTAGTCCCTCTTTCTAGCCGCCGTTTCCCGGGTCTTTTTAAGGTGAAAATTTTGAATTTTCTAACGTTTCATCCTCTTCCCCAATCCGCTGTACAAGCTGGGTGTGTTGGAAATTTTGAAATTTTTTTCGAATAAACTCGCCTTATGAAAATAAATGAGCGCTTCAAGCATACAACAACCATGACTCGACTGTCTACAAGAGCGAATGCGAGCACATAGAGTACCTTCAATTCTCCAGAAGGCGTTTCTCCGTTTGCCACACACTGATACTGCCGCCGAGCTTGTGTAACGAGAGACCCATAGTAATACGCAGCTAGCGAAGCTGCGCTTGGTATCGGCAGGCAGGCAGTGGAGGGGCTGCTCTCACTCGGTCTGCTTTTTGCCCTTCCTGAATACATGGCATTGGAGTGGTAGATCCCGCGGATGCACGCCGTGTGAAAGTCCCTAACTCGCCAGACAAGTAAAGCAATAAGCAGCAGCGGAGGGGTACAGTGGAAAATATTGAGCTTTTTCGTTTTTCCCCTTATCAGCACACGGGACAAGAATGGATTGTTCCTTGGGAGCCAAGCTCCGCATCCGTCCGTTGTTCGCTCAATCCCTTTCTTTCTTATGCTAACAAAACACAAGCACAAAATTAGGATCGCTCAGATATACTTGCCCCATCTAACCAACTTTACCGGCCTGGCTCAGTGCCTTCGGTGGATAAGCGCATGCAGTTGGGAACCACCGCCATATTATTCCCGTCCATGCATAGATCTATCCGACGTCCTATCCTCCTCATCATCCGCTTTTCGTCCTACCTTATGCACTGTCGTGAGCAACATAGCACACAACTGGCAGCAGAGGTATGGGAGTGTTCTCCAACTTGACGTGCTTACATGCGGACGGATGAGTACTCCAATGCCAAATGCTGGGTTCGTAGAGCTGCGGCTGAGTTGAACAGCTCTCACCACACAGAGCTGTGATATCATGCGTACTCACTCACCCTCGTAGGTAGACCCACAGTAAGCAGGTTGCTCAGCAGCTAGAGAGTGTCCATACATAAGGCCCTGGTTCATTTCAGCGTGGCTCCAAGTTATACAGGATCGACCATCGCATCCCTCCATGTGCTTTTGCGTTCGAGGAGGTAGCCGTTGGCTCGGGAAGCGTTGCAGGAGCGTCACTGCATCGTGGCAGGCTTTCCTCTCGTACCTCAACGTTTGCCATGAGATTAAAATTTTACATAAACTTGTACTGCGTCACTTGGTGAGTTTAAAAAACACGAGGTGGTTGGCTTCAGTCTTGATGTCATCCGTAGGAGAAATAATAATGAACTTCTGGCCATCGTCGTTGCTAAATCTGATCATTTAGTTCTTTTAAGATTGTGTTTCAGTTCCGCAGCTGGGCTGTGGCATTTGGAGTGGGTTTTTGTGATGATGCCAGCAAGATATCTCTTGAAAGTTGTCCATTGCATGATCTCAAGCACCCATGAGCGTGCTACGTATAGACTTTTGCTAGCATTGTGCTGAGGAGAGGGTGCATGGCTTTGCGAAGCTTCCACCATGAGCCAGAATCGACTTTCGAGTGAGTTGCGAGAACACAGCACTATTACTGACGAGCCCAAGAGAAGAGATTACCAATGGTACAAGCATTGGGAGAGGAGAGAGGCAGCCGACCTTTTCAATTTTACGCGTATTCCCATAGTTAGAATCCTGCTTGGAGTACACAAGGAGAGAAAATCCTTAAGATCGAAATGAAAGTTTGTGTAAAAAAGAGTGCTCTGTGTTGTTGCATACATTTTAACAAAGATTATTTCGATTTGCATTTCAATAATAATTATTTTTACTACACATGTAAGTGCAGCAACCAGTTTCGTAATTTGAATGTGAACTTAAACAAGCAGAACTCATGTGAATCTCTCAGCGCATGTAAAAGTACCGAGCAACAATGGTTGGAATTGCGGAGGTGGGTGATTATAGTTTAACTTAAGGTTCTTGGGCTACCGGAATCATCTACTGTGGCCTAAAATTTCGGATAGTAAGCGTTCGCCAGTTTGGTGCTAGTGTTAAAGCCGTGCTCGTCTGAATTTTTTCAACTAATTGTTGAAATTGTGAAATGGCTTCAGTGTCATTAATCGTGCACAACGGTGTGAGGAATGCCAGCAAGAATTTCAGGACATCCATAAATTAACTCCTCAATTTGAATGCTTGAATTGGAAATTCCCTCAAAAACATCACCTTACTGAAATACTGCTAATTAGCTCGTTTACAGATTCTGGAACCGTAAATTTCAGAAACAACAGCTGTTATGACGCCGAAATTCATGCGGACAGTGTCTAATCGATGCTAAAATTCTTGTGAGAAACGATACGAAGTTAGAAAGCCTTTTAATAGTTCTGATGAGTAATAGTAGGGCAGTAATGGCCAGGAATTGACGACATTAGGCCAGTGGCATTCTATCAGAATTAGAAAAACGCCGTAAGAATGCATTATGGTCAGCTAACAGTATATGCTAAATAATGAATATTCAAGGTTGACAGTGAACTGATTGTGTTTAAATTAAATCACGAAATTTTTCCCAAGATCAATCCCGAATAGTTGGGGTGACACATGTCCCTTCATTTTAGGATATCATCTTGCTATATGATTTGTAAAACTTGCCGACCGAATATTACACTTTGGTGGTTACGCAGTGTAGTTTTCAAAACTAGTGGTTTCTTACAGATTCAATTCAATTCTACGAAGTTGGGTTAGCTATGCTGATATTTTTGTAGGAAATATCTTTTGCTGAACTTTTAGCAGGAATTCCTGTTAAAAATATCCTTCTATACAAAAACTTCAGTTTGTGTGCATGAGAGAAACGGAGTCTTTCGCAACTCCTTTTAGGCCACATTTTTCTGCTGGAACAGTTCAAGGTGATTTCAGCTCCAGGACACTAAATACGGAATCAATTTTTGAAGGTTTAAGATAATCCAAAAGTCGACAGCAAATTTCAGCTTGTGATAAGGATTTTGTTTTGCCATCGCTTATTGTCTTTCAACTGGGAAGACGCTGTGGTTCAAGACACATGCCGTCGCATCCCAGTTAAATCGAGGTTGGCCCTCGTTACCGGTGTTATTTGTTAACCTGCAATGAAAACCGTTGTAAGCATTTCAAAACGGAGTGGAAAGTGTCAATTGCAAACCTTACGACACTGCACGCAGCAAACCCGCTAACCAAGATGGAATTTTATGCCACTGTTTTGAGTGCTAACGTTACGTATAAGATTTGTTCTTACTACGGTAGCTCAAGAACCAAGTGAGTCTTAACGTGCTGTTTGTGTGATTCGTGATAGCCCAACCTGCATCAGCAGTTACCGGGAGGACCGCCTAATAGTGGACCAGGTCAGTATCCGCCGCCACAAATGAGATCCGGCTACCCCCCGAATTCAAGTGGAATGCCTGGACATAATGTGTCTCAAAATAACTCAACACCTACATTAAATCATTTATTACAATCTTCTGGTGGTGCTGGTGCGCCCAATGTAGGACCTGATAGTGCGGCCCCAGGGCACGGAGGTCACAGATATCCTCCTCCTGGTGGCTTTGACCACTCACCGTATAACATGCCCCCACATTCTAAGGCTGATTATGCTGCTGGACCCGGTGGATGGGCCAGTGGCCCACCTGGACCCCAGAATAGTAGACCACCAGTCAATTCCTATGGTCATCCCTCACCGCAGCATCATGTGCAGCAACAACAACAAATGTACAGGCCGGTGAGTTCATCTACTGTTTATTACTCTAATTAACTATCTGGTATATAATTTGCAAACCGAATGACGATCAACATCATCGGCAGTAAGTCCTGAATAGATGCGATTCGAACCAGCTGACGTAAAGTTTATTCAGGCAAGCGTTATTAAAAGCTGGTTTTTTAGGTTGCTTTGTTCTGTAGTAAGTACCTTTGTCACCTTAGGAACTACATAATTTAACGGTTTGTAGAGTACCATTTTCTGAAGTTGTTTCTCTAACCTCACTGAAGAAGTGTTCACGTTTTTCGTGACGGGCGACAAGACAAAAAGTGAATATTAAAAGATCAAAGGTACTATCCTGATATCAATCGCGAATGGGGCACTTAAGTTGATTTTGGTAGGATTCATCTGCGAACGTATTAGAACTGAGAAATCCTAATCACGATAAGGTGAGAAGCAACACCATGATGGGCTTTACCAAGATATTCATGTAGTATCAAGATGGTATGTTTTCGATTGGTGAGACAGTTCGGGTACAGTCAAGGGATTATACGAGACGGACGACGGACATTAGCAAAATTCATGTGGGCGGGAAAGAATGTAAACATTGTGTGTAGGTTTGTTTTCAGTACTGCTTGAATTCTTAACCGAGAACAATTATACTATCTCCTCAATTTCTGCATTGTTAGCGTTAAAGGCAGGTATTAAACTGTGAAGACATATCCTGCATGTTCAAGCCGCTAGTGAGCTTGATTTCGCGCGTTTTGGTAATGATAGGCCATATGCTCATCATTTCTCAACTGTCGGACAGAATTTTGGACAGCCTGATACTTATAAGCCTTTGAAATTGACGTAGCAGTCATGTTACATTTTGGTGCCAAACAAGATTATTTTGAAAAGTTGGCGAAGAATAGTACGACAAAAATTGAGAAAAAAAGTTAGAATCACGGGTTTGTTCCCTGTTACCGACGTAACATTAGATTATAATTTGGTAATATCCAAATGAAATTTTTGCCAGTTTTTGTCTGGAAAGGGCGGAAGTATTGCTGCAAAATCTTAAGATGCCTAGATTGCAGGAGGAAATATGACGAAAAGACACTGTCTAGCAAACGCATAACGGAAGGCATATGATTCTTGCTGTGTAAAAAACAAATAGTTAAACCAGGATCGCGTAGGGAAACGAGCCGTGGTAGTAGCGGTCGTATCAGTTGAGGCCATTCAATCGCTAAGCCGAATCATGAATCCGAAAAGCCGGAATTTTCTCAAATGTATGCCTTACACTTCTAGCACGTTGTCAAATATGCTGTTCTCTTTAGTAGTGTAGAGTGTCATAATGAAGATTTGTAATTGAAACGCTCAATCGGTGACAGAGCTCCGGCTATATCAGCGGAAATAAACTCAATACTCAAGAGTAGTTTAGGTTGTTGCCATTTGGCATCGATTTCAAGCATTTGTTCGAGCCATCAAAAATTTACTGTCAACTCCAAGGACTTGAAAGTGTCGATTTCTGGTGCTATATCAGATCTTCACTATTCAGATTTCGGTGGGTTACTTAAGTTATTTCAGGTAGGCTGTTCAATCTTGCAGCTAAAATTAGAAAAAATTAAAACATTAGTCGACTTGTTAAGATTCGATGTATGTACTAATGTAAGCCCTCAGCATCCAACCGGATCAAATAGGAATATTTGTTAGATTAATTAATTTTTTTAGGAAGATGCGACGCATTTTGCAAGCATTAAACAACTTCTGTTGACGTCTGAATCGCTTTCTGTAGTCAATTGAATCAAGATCAAAGTAAGCGCAAGTACGCAAAGACATAGTGCGAAAACTTGGGAAATACCGTGACCGCTGTCGAGTAAGGAATTGATTGACATACTGCGAAAAAAGCTCTTTTGCTGAAATGGCTTTAGAGAACAAGCTTGAGCGGTATCAATCAAGCGTGTGTTTGGCTATTCTCTTCCAAAATTCTGTGAATCAAGAGAGATGGAAACGGGAGCACAAGAAATGCTAGTAAAGAGAGAAATAAGAAACATGAGTTGGAAAGTTGGAAGTGAACCTTGTGCACTGTAAAAGGATTGAAAGCAAAAGCGGGGAAGAAACGGTTTAGCACGAGTTGGCTAGATGAGACTTGCTTGAAACCATTGGGGAGATACTGGTTTGAGAAAGGTGAAGGCTGAGTTGGATTCTGTTGTTGATTCCAGAAGTTGTTTTTGCCATCTATTTTAGTTTAGGAGTAGGATGTAGGAGGAAGGAAGGATAGAATAGTTGATCTTGGCCAAGGAATGGAGATTCAGAATTAACTTTGTAAGCACTCGCACGTTTGTTTCAGGGAGGAGAAAGCAGACAGGCTGGTAGATAGGCCTTGGGTGTTTTACCCTGCTCAATAGTTGCTGTCATTTCATTTTCTGTCGGCTCAGGAAGTCCCTTTTGCCTATGTGCTCTTGTGTGAATTCTTGTTCTGTAAAAGCTGGGCTGTTCCAGATCGTGCTGGTGAAATTGGGAAAGTTGGGAGAGAGGGAGAGCTTGCCCGGCGTTCCCCGTTTTGCTTGGCTGGTATTTTAGATTAGAGTTGCTGGCAGGCTGTAGAACAGGTCGATTTTAGGATTCTCCTTCGCTGTTTTCCTCCTCTTGCATGTTCGGAGAGTGGTTGGTGGTGATGGCGTTGGCGGATGTTGCAAGCTGAACACGGGTTGAAATAGGAGAAAGCGTGGCTGCCATGCAGGCTGAACGAGTCGGAACTCGTATCCTTGGCTCCCTAGAAATGGCTGGTAAATATCCAGGATTCTTCCGTTGGCAGCATGGGGGATGGAAAATTGTAGGATAGGATTCTCTGGTGTTAATATAAGATGAGAGAAAGCTGGTAGACTGTATAAGCACATAGGATACGAGCATGGCGATGGTAGCACGAACGGATGAAGGGCGCTTCGTGGTTCGTAAAGATGGGAAAAGGACCGAAAAGGAATCAGACTTGGATGCATGGTTGGTTACTTTCTCTGTGTCGCAATCGAGCAAATGGTATCTCAAAGAGAACAGTTGCACCAGAATTGCCAAGTGAAAACGTGAGATGAGCGAAGGCATGAAAAAGGTGCGACAGACTTCAAGTTATCGCTACAGGGAAGGGTTGAAAAATAGTCTGGTACATGCACGCCTTCATGTATCGGATTTCTCACTGAAGTTCGTTCAAGCCATTACGAATCACTGTAAAGCATTTCATGCGTTGCAGCAAGAAATTCTCATAAAGCAGAAACTTTGTCAGCGGAAAGCCGGTAGAATCTTCCCATTTTGTTGTAATGGATTTGTGCAATGATTCTTGCCTATTTCGGTTGCCCAGTTACCGTTGTGCAATCGGCAAGTATCGGCAAGTATGTACCAGACGCAATAAATTTCTAGAAATGCGTTAAGTTTGCATCTTACCTGTGTGAAATTTTTACATCATGCAGCGAAATGGATTGCGACGACATAATCCGTTTTAACCGAGGCTCGAAATTTTGACGGGAACAGGTTTGAGGTAACAGTTGGTATCAGGATGTTATTGCTCCAGAATAAAACGAAATTATAGTAACAATACGAAAAATACAAGAAAAAAAAACGAATTTTAAAAACGGAGAGTTTTTGTTACGCATATAAGATACTAGTATATAAAGCTTTAGCAAACAAGTGTAACTGGTAAGGCGAGAAATCCAATAAATAATGATAGTAGATAGGGCACCAAAATAAGAGAGGGCAAAGAACTCTGGGTATTACGCAACTAAATTCAGGGAAGGAAGGATGCAAGTTGGGTATGAAAAGGACAACGTGTAAATGGTTTGCTGAGATGCAAGCAGTGTATGAGTTTGGTAAGGGCGCGGGCGAATGAATGAGATGAAAAGAAGGTCAATGTCAGACAGTCGTGAATTGCTTGCAAATGTCAGTAAATTGTGGATGCTTGGGACCATGTGTGGAGCTTATAGGGAATTTGGGAGAAATAGAGAACGGATGCTGTTAGGGGGCTCATGCATGCTCCAAATAGATTTTGTTAGAGAGAATTTTTCTTGAATAATGCAAGTTAAGGTTTTATAGGTTTTTGTCTTGAAAATGGCTGGAGGTCCTGTCCCTGCTTATTTACGTGCGATCTTGGGAATTAAATTAAGAAATTCGGAAAGAATGCACCTCGAGTTCTTAACGAGGAGAAAGCAAGTCTTATATTTTTTTGTCCACAGCGATAGTACTTAAATTGAAGAGCTAGGCTGTGGCTATCCTTTCTTAAGTAAGACTAGTTCGGTCATTTGTAAAAATTCAAGATTGATACACATACGCGACCGTATTTGTTTGCTCTATGCGGCCATAAGCTCCTCAGCAGAGAGTGTCAAGAAACTGAATAAAATTTGAAAGAGCTCCACAGATTTTTTCCTGCGTAGAACCTTGCTTTGCTGTAGTAAAAGCCTCCGATGAATGTATGTCCAGAATGAGTTGTAGTAAAATCTAATTACGAGGATCAGGGATAATTTTTGTAGTCGTATTCAACTTTGTGCTCAGCTCTGAAGGAGTTCACGCATCAAAAGGCCATAGCTGTGTAGCAGCAGCCTTAAAAAATTGCGTTGTACACATCAACACATGTAATTGAGGATGGATATGCTTGTTTATATATTACCTCAAAAGGTCATCAAATTAGCAATAATTTTTCTGTGTTTCAGAGTGGCCCACCTAGAGTGCCAGGCCCAAGTCCAGGAGGTGCACCACCAGGGCACGGGCAATACTACACACCTCCTGGAATGCATCATGGTCAACCTCCTCCAGGTCATCCCTCCCAGTACCCACCACCTCCTCAATCACCACATTATCCTTCATCTCATTCTCAGCAAAGGTATCCTGGACCCCCTGGAATGCGACCTGGAGAAAATCATCCGCCTTCGCACTATCCCATGTCGCAGGTAATGTTTTTTTCATTGAACCATAACTGAATTAAAGACCAAATGCATTACCTTTTGAGCTGAATAGGCTGACCCGAAAACGATTAGTTTCATCAATGCTAAAGAAACATTAGCTGTACACAATTCAACTCCAAATTAGATCTTGCTGCAGTTGGAAATGCAGCCGAAACAGCTTCGGATCAGGTGAATGCTGTCCATTCAGAAGTGTGGAAAGGGTTCAACACAGCTAATTGAGTTGAGAAGATGCTTTATATTTTATCACCAGCTTAGTATCCCCTGTCACTCTATACAAAGAAGAAAGGCTCGAAGCTAATATTTCAGCACAACAGTATCAAGGTTACAACTACGATGACTACAAAGCATTGGCTGCTTGTAATAGTGGATGAGCCGTCGGGTGCAAGTAAGACCAAACGAATTTAGCGAGGACTTTTCTCTTGTTTCGACTCAAGCGTAGGGTTTTTATTCTTTTATCTGCCTATCCATCCCTGTCGAAGGTATTGGGATAATGGACTAGTTCATGTTATTCATATTTAGAGAATGAGTGTATCAAGTGAAATTTTAGCGGAATACAAGTAAGTTTACTGTCACCGTTGTGATTAGATGTCGTATTTGGCGAATTATAATCAACTTGATTTTATAGGAAAGAGGCAGGTTACTGTTATTTAAGGTATCAAACAGGGCCGAATCTTTAGTAGAATCTAATCGCAGATGTAAAAATGGTTGATTTGAGATGCAACAAAACTATACTTGGTATTTCAGGGAATGCCACCTGAGTCATCTGGGCATGGACCGCCTGGTCCTAATAGTAATAGTCCTGGAGGAACGGAAGGTCATCCGCCTAAATCAACACCCCCTCCACCGCCGTCCCCTTCATTAGCTCAACAACAACAAAACTCAGTAGTGAATCACCAGCAAGGGTACCCTCCTTCGCCTCAACAATCATCCCGTTCGACACCTCAGCAACATCCACCTCCACCTACGCTGTACAACAGTAGTAATAGTTCTAGTAGTAACAATATTAATTCCTCCGGTGGTGCTGATAGGGGTGGTGCTCCTGCTCCCCCTAATTCTTCCTCGCATCGTCCTCAGGGTTTATCGTCTCCAAACAATAATTATCCTCCTCCACCTGATGTTGGGGTAAGTAATTTTAGTTTCAATTTGATAAGACAAGAATTGCTAGAAACAAAAGGCAGCGATTTATTTCGCTCAGTGAAGGAGCAACGGTTTTCAGGGAAAGATTTGCAGATTGCGGAACTTATTATTTGTATGGACCTTGGCGAGGACTTAGGAATGCCTCTAAATTATGTGGACTAGCTCTACAGCATTTTCACTATTGAAAAATGTGAAGAATGTAATTGAAAGTTTAGTTTGGTACGTCAAGCGGTTCCTTAGGCGAAGGGGTTTACCGCCGAAAATCCAATAGAGTTGTAATTTTTGAATATCAGTAGGTTGGCCCTGGCAATTTCAATTGGTTTTGGTTTGTTGAAAATTGAACTATCGTACTTCAGTCAATTAAAAGTTGTATTGTATTACCTGGCATTTAGCGTCATGGGTTAGAGTTTTACTCGCAAGAAGCAAACGCTATGGTTATAGTTATAACGCCGTATGATGTTAAAAGAAGAGGCTTGAATGTTGCTGCGGCGGTTGGGAAGATGTGTAGGCTCGTGAGCTGTGTGGCTCACATGGAGCAGAAGTAGTGTAGGGAAATCCTAATGCAAGGGTTCAGATGGCTACAGAAGCTATATGTTCTTTGGAGCTCAAGTTCTCGTTCGATGCTGTGGATGGTATGGCTGCGTTGGAAGAGAAGCTAGCTATGAAGCTTTTGCCCGAAGAAACCTGAAGCAACTCGGCATCACTGTGTGACGTCAGCCCAATGATGTAGACAGTCATGATGAATATTTGTGTTAAAAATTCGAAATAAGCACTAAAACTTGTACAAGTTGCTGAAAATTGTAGCTGAGGCATGGTTCTATCGTTTTTGCCAGTAACAAGGGCCGAAATGAGTTCGAAAGGGATGAAAAGTTGAACCAAAAAGATGGTCTTTGCATATGTATATAATTATGTAGGTCCGCTACTCGGGATAGAATCTACCCCTGTTACATGGTCTAGTCTTGAGGATGTGCGATGTGGTGCTAGACTTTTGTTCCGATCCCACAACGCCTTTTATCTCTTGGCGAGTTCACTGCTGAATGTTTCTTGGTTCAGATTCTTCTCAGTGGTTTAATGGTTGCGATTGCGAAGTTCCTTCGGACGGACTGAGTCACTGCTTTTATTCTGGATGAGCAAAGGATGAAATTTATTTTCTTTTTAGCATCGTCTTTCTAAACGCTCAAGAAGAGCTACATCACTTGTTCTCCTGTATGCCGGTGTTTGTCGCTGAGTTTCTTCTCAAGATCATTTTACTGGGCTGTGAAGAAAAATTTCTCCTTGCTTATTTTTGCAATGTTCTTTGTACTGGGCAGATGATCATGCATGCGACGGTGTAGCGCGATGCTTCGCCAAAACGTGTCCACCGATGTTTCTAGGAGAAAAATAAGAAACATTGAAGAGAGTATGTTTAACAGTTTAAGTCAGAGCCATGGCTCATGTATAAATATTCTGTAAAGTTAGCTTTTAGTGCGTTTCTGATGTGTAGTATGTGTACGTTGTTACGACATCGAAGTGGTTGAGTAACCTGGGGAAATAATCGAGAAAGGCGGTAAATCAGATTCAAGAATTATATGCACTGCTGATGGTTAAAGCAAGTGGAAAGCCTAAACCACGAACCAGCTAGTAGATTTACTGAAGGGGTGAAAAAATCCGTACCTGCAATGTAAATATGGCGGTCAAACAGAACCTCATGGAATTAATTGATAATTGTATGCAGTTTTGATGTACTATGGTAATACACTCAAGTCAGTTTAAAGCATTTTGTTGGCAACATGAGGTGAAGACTTTGCATTAGTAAAGATCTTACTTAGTGAAGCGGTGGAATGCAGGTTTTACGTGAGCTGCGCACTTGTGGCTAGTTACACAAATCATCGACGTTAACTGAAAAATAAGGGCTGAGGGACCAATAATGCTCTTTATTATGCCGAATGAATAAGTTTCAGAATAGGTTCCGGCGAAAAAGTATCAGAATCCTAATTTTTAGAATGAATGAAATGAAAACTAAAAGTAGCGAATGCGCGATATGTAAAGCGCTGGAACTGTTGGGATTCAATAGTCGATTGGTTGATGCCTGAGAATTAGACTTTTGAGATTGTCTGGAGAAAAATATAGTCGTAGCTATGTTTTAAACTAGGTAGGTTATATTTTCTCTTTTTGCATACGCTCATTTCCAAAGTATTTAATGTTCTGCGCACGTTTACCTTCAACTTGAAAGTTCAGAGCAGGTCGCGGGCTGTGTACTGCCATTCTGAAGGTTTGAGTAATAGGAAAGGGAAGATCACAAATGATTCCATCGTTCAGGGTGTTACTTCAAGTCTGCGGGAATTTCGGTTCCGTTATAGTTTTTTTAGAAGCCAATTGTGTCTATATTGTTTCGGACTTAACGATCACTCATGCGCTTCTTGAAACTGCTGCTTGCCTAGGCCTGAAAAGTGATTATGTGTTAAAGTTCATCTTTCGAAGATGCAAAGAGCTACCGAGTCGAAAGACTCAATAGAAAAGGGTATTCACAATTTGCGAAAACCCGACTTTCCTCTTTCAGAAGGTCTGGAAGGTCGGCTTGCATCAGTTTTAAAGGTCAGCCTCCAACACCCTGAACAGATTTTTGTGTACTCAAACCGCATTCAGTAGGGAATTTATGTTAAGCACTAAGATGGGGTATTGATTATATTCGTGTAAATAATTAACGGCGGACATGAGTGGCAGATGCAATTATGAAATGCTGTTAGGTGTTACTTAAAGGAATGACAAGCTACATTTTCGGATTTTTTTTAGGATCTAACCGGATGTAATAGTAATGATAGTGGTCCCAACGCTGGTGTTCGTCCCTCTCCTCCACCAACTGGCTCGGCTGGTTCTCGTTCCATGTCACCTGCTGTGGGTAAGTGTTATTGTTTGTCAATTACACATGGAAACCTCGTACGATTTATTGAGTACTGCGAGACTGCGAGCATGAAGTTGAAGGAAACAAGACGGCACAGTATACGCCAGCCTGTTCAATGTGTAGCTACGACAATGCTTGAATAATCGAGCCGAAACAAAATTAATGTCAGCGCATACATTCAACAAGGATTTTTTTATCTGGGCTCAGAGCTCATAACCGATGAAAACTTTTATTTGTGGTATGAATCAGTACTATTGTGAAGACCCTGATAGCATCAATTAAGTATTGGACGAGTCCAAATGACAGATTATTGTGAGGAGAAACTTCGAGTGTTTTGGGAATGATCAGCTGTTTAATGATAGACTCAAGGAAAAAGATTGCGCGCCTCTGTTTTGTACTGCAATAAAGACGATACATTAGACACTTATTCTCTTTCAGTAGTTGGCGAGTATAGACAGTTTAGAATACAGAAGCACGTTGTTTTGATTTTGGACGTTTCACGTAGTACAATAACACCCAGCGGTTTCAATTAAGAGTGTTTTAATTTCGAATGAGTCTTCATTAACTTTTGAAGTGAAAGCAACGGCATTAGAGTGAGAAAATAGCACTTGAAGCGAAGCTAAATCCAATGCATAAAACTTTTGCTATTACAGGTAGCCAAAATATACCGCCACGGCCACCAAGTAGTCATTCCGATCCTAATGCACATTGGATGAACCAGTCACCAATGCCAGGAGGTCAAGGTAAAGTTTGCAAGTACTCATTTATGCATGAAATTTTTTGTTGGATTTTCTTATCCTAAAATGTGTGCTTTAATGGCGGTTAGGTCCTTATGGATCCCAGTCCCCCATGGCACCACCATCTCACCATATGTATGCTCCTGGCGGAGGAAAACATGGGAGTCATAGTGTGGGGCATCCTCCACAATCATCGCAACAGCCACACTATCCTGGCAGTGCGCCCCCTCCACATTGGCCACAGCAGCAAGGATCCATACCACCACCAGGTCAAAGCGGTCAATACAGTAGGCATGGTGGGATGGGAAGCCCTTATCCTCCAGGACAAGGAGGCCATCCTAATCAAACCATGCCGTCAAACAATTATCAGCAAGTACCCAGACATCCTATGCCCAATCATATGCCTTCAAGTACTGCGAGTCCAATGCCCAACCAGTACCCTGGTGGTCAGTATGTTCCTCCTAATTATTCAAGCGGTCAGCCTTCACATGGCCAAGGTCAACAACCCCCTCCGCATGGATCTGGGCAGCAGCCACCACCTCATCAGCAAGCACCTCCACATGGGCAGTCGAACTGGCCCGGCCCGAATCCTAATTCTCCACAAGCGCCGCCAAATGCAGGCGCAAGATCTCAAAATTCTCCACATTATTTGAAGCACCATTTACAGGTATGAATTGATTAAAAGCCTATTAAACCTAAATTCCATCAGTTGATGACTATGCAGTGTCGTATCTAAATCAATTTTTGTTGCAGCAAAAGATGATTTACAATAATCAAGGTGGCTATCCTGGTTACATGGGCCCACCGCCGCCCGGCATGCCGCCTCCGTCACCGACGCAAACGCCTCCATACCAAGGAAGTCCCCATGGTCATTCTCATTTACCTCCCCCTCCACCACCTCATATGATGCATGACCCTAATGGTCCTTCACAAGAGGCACAAGAAAGCTCAAACAATTCTTCTACAAGCTCGAATGCTGTGAGTACTCCAAATATTGTTTCCATGGGACCGGATGGAGCATCTGTAGACGATGTGTCTCAACAGTCGACAATATCGAATGCCTCAGGAGGTAAACACATCTCTAAATATAATGAAGTTTCGCTATAACGGGTACCATAACCAGATATTTTTGTACAGCTTCTGGTGGTGATGATGGCCCGACAATGCCAAAGTTGAAGAAGGAAGGTTCGAATCATCAGAACTACCCAAGTCATCCTCCGACCCCTCAGAGTATGGCCGTTCCTTCGCCTGGTACAGCTAGTATGAGCTCTATGCAAGAAGAATATGGCGATGGCAGTAGCCCAGGGTGGCCAAGGACACCGGCAAGTCCAGTAAGCAGCAATTGTGTTAGAAATATCATTAGTCAGCTTGAATGGATAATGAAACTACTAACTAATTTTTCCGCTCTTATAAAATAGGGAGTTCATCCGCCACCCGCATCAGGAGAGCAATATAGACTGAAGACTAAAGTAAGTTCCTACATCTTGATCTTTGCTTATTAGTTTCTGGTTTACCAAATTGACTATTTCGTTTTTTAGAAACCGGACAGCTTAAATAAATTATACGATATGGATGATAATCCGGAGAGAAAGCCATTTCTCGATAAATTAATACATTTCATGGATGAAAATGGGACCCCTATAACTACCTGTCCGACTATTTCCAAGAATCCATTGGATCTCTATAGATTGTATACTCAAGTAAAAGAACGGGGAGGTTATAGTGAGGTAAATGTAATTGATTTTTTAAACAATCAAGGCAAAATGGATGGATTCTAATATATTGTTCATTAATTCCAGGTTTCAAAAGCGAAAACATGGAAAGATATTGCCGGTAGTTTAGGAATAGGAGCGTCATCTAGTGCTGCTTATACTTTAAGGAAACATTACACGAAACATTTGTTACCTTTCGAATGCAAATTTGATCGAGGCGGAATCGATCCGCAACCGCTAATCAACCAAGTTGAAGCATCTTCGAAGAAAAAAGGTGCTAAGGCGGCGCCAGTGCCATCTCCGGGTTCGTCAAATTCTCAAGATTCGTTTCCAGGTCCTAATAACACTTCTTCTTCCATGGACGGATTCAATAACTTTTCCAGTCCGTATCCACCCCCTCCTAGTGGTAATTCTCAGACATCTAATGAATACGCAAGGCAATCCACGTCTCCACACCAACGTCCTGCAGCAGCTCCTAGTTCTGCGCCACCTCCAACTTCAGCTCAGCCGCCGCATCCAGGTAAAATTTCTACTTACTAAACGCATTCATACGAGAATTGTGATCTTCAAAGTCTAGCGTCCATCATTTACTTCTAAAGCCGGTCAGATTTGTAGTACTGAAAGCAGAAGTGAAGAGGTTTTGTAAGGACAACCAACAATACTTGTTTGAAGCATAGGAGCAAAGACAAAAAACATTTAGTAGGGCCGAAGCGTTTTAGCTACTAGCAAAGAAGAGGGATAACTTTACAGGGATGGATTGGTTTGATTAAATAGAACTTATTTAGTTTACTGTACTTACTAGGCGGTGAAAAAAGTCAAATAAGTGTGTCAAATCCGTTTGAGGACATCCATCCTGGAAGCCAATATGGCGCGGTCCATCATTATCTCGGCTCGCATTCTCAACAACATCAGGGTAGGCTATCTGTACTAAATTGTCGTGTGTGCACTGTTGTGTAAACTATATAACTTCGACCGATCTGAACCCCATTACACGCTTGGTGTCAATGTTATCCGCAAGTAAATCACTTTCGTACACATAAAAAAAGGACATGAAATTTGCAGCTCGCATCATGGTTTTCGAACACATATTGGTGAAGCACGTATTCTGTTATGATTGTAAACAAGAAATCAACCCAATGATTTTGGTGTTGCTCACAAGAGTTGTGTCCTATCGCAAATTTGACTTGAGCACGAGATATTCCTATTCGATTGCTAAGGTTAAGCATGTTAACGGTGCATGTTGTATCAGAAGTGGTGCGATAAATATTTTTGTTGTTGTAGGATATGAAAACTCTTGAATATACCATTGCCAGTGTTCAAGTCCTTGGTTTGTTTTTCAGGTTATTCTGCAGTTCCGGCCAGCGCTGGTCATCCACCATATCCAGGGTCCAACGACCAGTACTCCAGGCCGCCGGGGCAGGGTTCTGGCTCCCACGAAAATTATCCAGCTGGCAATTACAGCACCCCAAATGCATCAAATTATTCTCAGCCATCTGGAGCTCCTCCTGGAAGACCATCGTATCCCACTTATAATAGTAGCTCAGATACTTCGATACCTCCGACTCCTCACGGAAGTTACGGCGCACAACCTCAAGGGCAAGGTCAATCACCTTCTGGACCTCCAAATAATGGTCCCACACCAAGTTCTCAGGATGACCAGCAAGGAGGCCAGAGATATGGAATGGGTCCACCCAGTCATGGAGCCCCGCATCCTAATGCAGGCTATCCGCCTCATCCTAGCTCAAGATCTCCATATCCCCCTGGACATCCAGGACCGAATCAGCAAGGTCCACCACCTAATGGATATGTCAGTCCATATTATTACCATCAACCACAGACTGATCAAGTAAGCTAGATATGCAAATCGCATTTTCAGATCACGTACCTCGTATGCACACATCGATGATGGTTATGCTTTTGTAGACGATGGTGTTTGTCCACTCGCTAGTAGAGGTGTACATTCTGTATATTAACACAAAAGTCTTATCAAGCTATGGTCACACGTTGAGTTCGAGGGAGGATTGATTACTATTTTTATTTACTGATTCTGGATAAGAAGTGCGGGTTGCCTAATTAACAATATTTTTTTAGTTGTCGACATTACCAAAGGGTTCAAGAGCACAATCTAAGATTGACACATCTCCAGTTCCTCCAAGTTCGCTTAAAACTACCCTGCAAGTATGTTCATCAAAAGGAATAATTTTGTGTGAAGTTTTTATCAAGCATGGCAACTATTATCACGCTTGTAGTTTGTTTAGCTGCTTTAATCCCTGCTGGTCGTTTGGTTTGGTTGTTATGTAGAAGCTTCTTTTGAATCGAAACGAAAGCCGAGTCAAAGACGACGACGAAATCGCTGCTAGTGACAATGTGGCGGATTTGATAATGCGTAGCCCATACTGCACAAGCGTGAATCCAGAACACGTAATTGAGAATCGTTGCTTTGCTTTGCATGTTTGTCAACATTCGATTGTCTAGGTGACATTCATTGATTGCACATAGTCACGCTCGTACATTCTTTGCCCTGGCAAAGCTCTGTTTTGCCTTTACTGTAGGCGCCAAGCCAATATTGAGCAATACCTCGTCTTGAGCCATTTGGAAATGTGTGGTTTTTGTTGTTTCTTAAGGGCTATCCTCCAATGCCAAACGCAGTCCCACCTGCGGCAGGTACTGCAGCTCCTGGAGCAGGGGGAAAGCCTATGACACATCCAGGTCAAATGAGACGGATGGACTTTCCCCAAGCACCTAACTCCCAAGGACCTCCTAAGGATCAAAGTGGTATTCCTACCAGTCAACCGTATTACCAACAGCCAACAGGATCTCAACCTTCTCAGCAAAGGATGTCGCCGTATGGTAAGTGAGATGAAGTGTTGCCTAGGAATACGACTAGGTTAAACAGTTAAAATATTAGAATGCAAGCAAGATGTTAACCAATACAATACAAAACAAAACTAATCCTTGAGTTTCCTTATATTTTACTAACATTTGCCCGCCAAATAATTTGCACGTGGACTAATATTTTGTATTAGATGGAAATGGGCGTCAAAATTTTGGTTTTGGGCCATCAAATGCACCTGGGCAGGCGGCACCAGGGACATTAGTCGGCGGAGTTTCGCCTAGTGGAAAAGATGTATCCTCTATCCCAACCGTTAGATCCTCTCCTACACCTATGACACCTGCATCCTCCCAGGTCACAGATAGTAAACCTGCCTATTCAGCTCATGGTACGTTAATAGCACCTCCACCGCCCACTCAAGTACAAAGCTCCAAGCAGTGGATCCCGCCGGAAGGTGCGTCATTCGGGTGCATTATTAGTCACCGAGCAATTGTAACGTAGCTAAGTATGCTTATAGCATTCCGATTGACACAACCATCGCCACTGCAATTTTCAATTTCTGACATTTGTGATGAACTTGTGGTGAATAGCATTGGTAGTGCATGATAAGTTCATGATATACTTGCTTTGAAATACTGTGGGCGTAATTTCAAAGTTAGAAAGATATTGTACTAAAATTCATGAATTTCCTACTCTGAACTTTATTGGCCAATATATAAATATTTGTTCAATAGTTGATTATTCTTTTGCTCGTAATTTTCTGTAAGGTGTATTTGGGGCTTCAATTCTTCCTATTTCATGTTACTTGGGATCTGGATTACAGTATTACGAGGCTTATAAGATGAAGTTGAACTTTAGTGCTCTATAACATCATACACTTGTATTTCCATAGGCTGGCCGTCTGCACCTTATCAACCGCAGCCAACTCCTCAGAGGCCATATCAGGGTCCTTCTCCGTCGCAAACTTCTGGTCAAGGTCCTCACTCAACCACTACAGCTCCTTCTACACCTGGACCACCAGGGACTCCTCCCCATCAAGCACCGTCTCCTCAGCCGTGGCAACAGCCTCATCCTGGTGGATCTGGAATGCCAACGTCAGCTCAACCTGGAAGTTGGGGTGCTTCATCTCAATCAACGTACGGAACAGCAAGTCAGGGAATGCCACCCAGTTCTCAGCCTCCCCCAACTTCGAACGCCTGGGGTGCCCCAGTACCTCCATCGAAACACGGTCACAGTACACAGCAACCCATACCGATCCAATCTGGTATGCCACCACGGCAGCGACCGCCTTACCAATCAGGTGAATACGGTTCTGCCAAAGTCGCACCACCCTCGGCACCTGGAGGTCCTCCAGCCATAGGGCCACCCGGAAAAATTCCCCATGGAGCTCATCCAACTATGCCAATTCCTCAAAATTCAGCACTAAGTCCATCGTCGTATACAGGAAATCAGATGGCTCCTATTTCTGCACCTGCTAACCAAGTTGCACATATGCCCCCGTCATCTGCTTCAGTAAAGAAGGAATTAACATTTCCTCCAGATAGTGTTGAAGCTGTTACACCTGTGTTATCTAAGCGAAGGAAATTGCATAAGAGTGACGTCGCTCCTGTAGAAGCGTGGAGAATTATGATGTGTCTTAAGTCGGGACTTCTAGCGGAGACTACGTGGTCGCTGGATGTTCTCAGTGTTCTTCTTTATGATGATCATTCAGTGTCGTATTTTTCATTGTCTTACCTTCCTGGCCTCCTTGAAATTCTTTTGGAACATTTGCGGAAAACTCTTATACTTATGTTCGGTACAAGTGTAGGCTTAGATGTTAGTGCGGAAGTGTCACCCTCTGTTTCAAGACAATGCGGCCGTAAAAGCCTGAGTCGTCGCAGTAGTGAATGGTACGAAAAGAACCATGAAAAAGAACCTGAAGAGCCCGATGTTGGAATACCCGGTAATCGAAGAGTAGAGGGCACCAGTACAGTTGTGTTACAAGGACCAAACTATACTCACGTTACTCGATTACGGCGAAAAGCTGTAGGAATTGTCCAGCGGGATGACGAACCTTTTGTTTTCCCTGGTCCGCGTGAGTGGGATTTGGACGAGAAACTAAGAAACGATCAGGACTTAGGACAATCAAACGATCCTATGGAAACTGCGAAGCATTTTATCACTCACTACACGTCGGACTTGGACATAGTTCCTGTCGTTCGAATAATCTCTAGCAACAGAGCAGAAAGGCTTGAACCTAATTCTTCGGATCTCTCAGACATTGGTACTCGAAACTCAACTGCAGTGGCTGAAGAAATTGATAAACAAACTGTGACTATTAAACTTGAGCCTTGTGATTCCTCTGAAACGCAAGCTTCAGTAACAGCAAAGCAGGAGGTAGAGCTTCCTACCGGAGACGGCGAAGATGAAAGCGGCACGAATCAGAACTCCAGTCCGGAAAGGCCAAATGATAGGATAAATTGTCAAACGTTCATATTTCCTTCCCCGAAAGATACCTCCATTGTAAATGGAAATAAGAACAAAATCAATAAGTCATTAGTTTGTTCGAATTCAAAGAAAAGAAAACGGGATGATTCTGCTGAGATGGAAGAATCCAACGAGGACATTGTTTCAGTTGACATAACCGACGGAACTAAGAAACGACAGCAAGCTACAGAAGCGCTATTAGCCAATAGTACTGACAATGCTGTTGTTGATGGCAGCGAAGACATAAGTGCGGCTGGTCCAAGTAACTCTATTAGAGCCTGTGATAATCAAAGGGAGGTGAGCGCCGGCGACAGTGGCGACGGCAACTCTCAGTCTACTAGAGAGGAGGTCAACGGTAACGTTACTACTAATAACACTGAAAGCTCCGCCGAGAATCCAGTGCCCACAGTTGCTGTCGTTTCTCCAATCAAATTCTGTGATCAAGGGTTAAAACGGAAGAAATTGGAGGACTTTGAAGATGAGTGCTATACCAGAGATGAACCGAGTTTGTTTTTGATTGGAGATAGTCAAGACTCATTAGGAAGGCGCTGTTTGTCGGTGTTTAACATACTTCGAAATCTGACATTTGTTCCTGGAAACGATGTAGAGTTTGGAAAAAATCACGCTGTGTTGGGTCTGTTGGGTAAATTGATTTTGCTCCACCATGAGCACCCATTAAAGGGAAAGGCAGCACCCAAGAAGGTAGTTCTTGCATCGGACGACTATCCAGAACCTTCATTGGCTGAAGACATGGGAGACTTCGATACCGAAAAAGAGGAAGACACAAATACGTTAGAAGGCATTAACGCTGTGAAATCATCAGTGCCACCTTTAGATATAGAATCTGACGTGTACGCTAGTTTGTACCAGGATGAGGAGTGGTGGTGGGATTACTTGCATCACATACGGGAGCACGTGCTGGTGATCATTGCTAACATTTCGGGTCAGATGGATCTGAGTACATTTTCAGAGGAAATCTCGCGACCAATACTAGACGGACTTTTGCACTGGGCTGTGTGCCCATCGGCGTATAGTCAAGATCCTTTTCCGACACTAGGAGTTGGCTCAAATTTGTCTCCACAGCGATTAGCCATTGAGGCATTGTGTAAATTGAGCGTTACCCAAGGGAATGTTGACCTTCTCTTAGCAACACCTCCATATTCCAGAATAGAGCGATTGTGTGCCCTGCTTACAAGATTCCTTTGTGGAAATGAAGATCAAGTTATGAGGGAGTTCGCTATTAACTTGTTGGGATACTTGTCTGGTGCAGATTCTGGTGTTGCTAGAACGATTGCCTTACAAAATCCATGCATTTCATTACTTATTTCATTCATCGAGCAGGTAATTTAAGCAAGGTCTCAATGACTTATTTGCAGATGATATTAAGATAGAAAGCGTACGAATTGATTGTTTCTAATGTGAATATATTGTTTATTTTAGGCGGAAGCCAATGCAATGAGCATTGCTAATAACCACGGATTCTCAGTACTCCGAGAAAATCCAGAAGCAATGGGCACTAGTTTGGACATGTTACGCAGAGCAGCTACCACATTGCTTAACCTGGCTAAGCATCCTGATAACAGGCCTTTATTCGTCCAGCAAGAACCGAGGCTGTTGCAGCTTGTCATGAGCCAAATCTTAGAACAAAAGGTTGCAGCATTAGTCGCTCAAGTACTTTACCAGTGTTCGCTACCCGAAAGTCATGTAACTTCGAAATCTCACAATTATGAAAACTCAGATGATATCTTCTACACCCCATCTCTGAGCCGCAGTCGAGGTTATGCAAGTATTCCACCATCCCCTGTGCTTCCTCACATGGAAATTGGTACTGGTCCTAGGGGGTCTTAGTCCGGACTGTAAGCGTAGTTCTTGAGTTCATAAGCCACGTAAGAATTGCGTTTCTGTTTTTGTTGTAAAAATTGTTGAATCGCCGAGGTACGACCATGTCAATTTTGCGTCCGTTGCAATTCTTTTTAATTTTTTGTTCCGATTATTGACGGCATTGGTCGTGGTCGATAACGCAGTACTTCGCCAGTATAACAGCGGTCATGGCTTTCTCATACTGTTCTTAGTTTTAAGGTGTTATTGCTTATGTGGCGTACTGAATTCTTAATGCAACAACCATTACTGCCGTAACAAGGGTTTTATTACTTCGGTGGCCCTGTTCACGGTTTTTCTAGACTGAACTCTCTCCTAAGGATATTTCGATTTGAATACATTTGTATCACTTTACATATTAACAGTTAGGGTAAATTTCTTACTGAGATGTTATTTAAGCATTTTGCCATTGTGATCAAAGCCTAAATTACGATTTCTTTTAACGATGAACTAATTACTCTTAATTTCTTGAATGGATTGAAAGAGGAGCGCTTATACCTCACTTTGAGCGTGTTACTTACTGGAAAATCTTGAAAAGGTGGTGCATAATGAAGTAATCGTCTTAGAGTTAGTCTTGTGGTACTCTGGTAACTACGGCGAATGGTAATGATTGAACTTCGGCTAACTGCAATATAACGTTGGCTTTACTGTAGCTGTTAAAAAATAGCTTGTTTGCGGCTGAGGACCGGCTAACAATGAGAATTGTTTGATCACCGGATGGATACACAGATGAACATAACTTATTTTTCAGTTATTACTAGAGGAGGGGTCGACATTTAGAATGAGAGCTACAGCTCGCTAATGTCGATAACTGAACAAAAATTTCAGCATGTGTCATGAATCTGTGGAGGAGTTCTTGACTGCAAGCTGTGATGGACTGCATTTTTTAGTTTTTTTTATGGAAACCCAGCCAAGTACGCTTGTATACAGCGTACTATTGAATCCCGGTGCTGGGAAACTTAACGTACAGCTGTTGCCTCTGGGCTGTAGCAAGAGCAAACGTATAAGTATCTGTACATTTACTTGTATGCACCACTGTAATGATGGCTGTGTATCTTTTTTGTGCACATGGAAAATGAATTATGAATTTGTAACACAAGCATATGTTTAGTTGAAAATTGGTTATAACCAATGTATTATCAAGGATTGTACATAGTAGCTACTGAGAGTACTAAAGTCTTCTAAATCAGATGTGATGATGAATGAGTTGTTGCTACAGCTTAGAAGTTGAGGTAAAGTTAAGAAAAAGTACAACATTTTTAATTAGTTATCTTAGGTTGAGGTGTTTTTTCGGGGAAGTAGGATTGAAGCGTTTTTGCGACAGAGTCTGTGAAAGGCGTGTAAATTTAAGTAAAAACTTCAAGTAATGACCATAAGTTGATACCAGAGGTGTAATCCACGTAAGCATTTTGCCTAGGTGTGTAAATTTTTGCTTAAGGACATTGCATACGATTCTTGTAAGCGTTATGTAATTTTACATATAAAACTTGCATTACGCGAAGCTGTTAATTAGAGGTAGGTAAAATAGTGTTACTCGACCAGTACTTGTAAGAAGTACCAAGAAAGGCCCTGCTGTTAACTATAGCGAAAAAGTGTCGCCACTGTAAATTCACCCCTTGAGTATAGTGTAACTTAGTAGTATTCATTGATTATTATGGTAACTGTAAGAAATGATGATAATGCATACATTATATTAATGATTACTACTCGTCATTAAAACATATTTAATGGATTTTAAACTTCGCTCAGTGTAGACAAATCTTTTGATACCTTTGCTAATCTTAGACAGATACTTTGGATCTTGAATCTGCAGTCATAATATCATCATCATATTTCTGGCGTTACCTACCAGCGAAGGCATAAGTTTCTAAAAGGTAAGTGTTTTCAATTTATCTCACGGGTTTGATCATGGCAATCGAGAACTTTCCTTTTCTGAAGGATAACGGTCTCACGCGTGGCGCACTTTAATCTCCTTGCGTGTAGTATACCATTCAAACGGTATGTACAACCATCTTCAGTCAGGTCGACACTGTTTAAAGCTCAGATCCACCACCTGCTTAAATTGCTTTACTTGGTCACATTGCATTGAATAGTAAAATCCTCATTGGTTACAATTTATGCAAATCCATTTATAAGCAATCTAGCTAAGTACTAAGTGGTAAAAACGAAACACTGATTCTGCTTCGATGAGCTGACCCAGGGTGCTTTTACAAGTATTCGTTGGAAATGATAACATACGTTTCCATGGTGATTTTATCCATCATCCTCCATCAATCAAAGAAATATGAATTTCAAATACATTTTTTTAATACTGTGACTAGCGCTACTTGCGTTGTTCAAAATTAAAACTTTCCCACTATATGAAATGTAGGTAGCGAAGCGTTAACTGCCCTTCATAATAAGGAAGGAATGAGGTCAGGTAAAAATTTGTAGACGGCATAATCTAGCTTACTACCAGCAAAGAAGTTTAACCGAAGAACCAAGCTGTTCCACAAATGGCACAACCACATGTTCGGCTGCCGACTGTACTGTCCTTTGATCGGGCTAATTGTCAAAGCCGATTGATACTCGCACCATAATTTTAAACCACCATTCGTTGAATAAGAAGGACCGAATTGCCATTTCTTAGCTGTAATCTGAGGCAGATTGCAATAAGAAAAGATACATTCAGATCATGAGACAATGCTTACATACGAGGACGAAAGCAGTGCTGGACTCGCAGTCCAAAATTGTCTTCCATATGGTGACTCTTGGCCCTACCAAATCTGTCGAATCGTTTACCTTGGAGGTGACAGTTGTCAACCATTGTTCCCGCAGTTCAAGATTTGCATTACATCACGATACGCATCATTGAGCAAACGATGATGAATGGCACGACTCCCATTCGCGACTGCCTAGCCAGCTCAAGTCACGCAATCACAGAAGCGTATGACCAAGCAAGCAAGGAAAGGACAGCTGGTGTATGTACTCACTTCGAACCTTCAAAAGCTCACACTGTATGTTTAAGATTGAAGTTTAAGCTCAATAACGGCCTAAATCTCCAGTTTATTGGGAGGTTAGATGCACATTTTTGAAGTTGGAAGTTTTGAGCTACTAGTACGTCCTGATTGTGTTGTGCTAAAAAGACTCAGAGGACCTTTTAAGAAGGAGAAGGAAAAAGAAGATGGTTAGCCATTGCTGACTTAAGTGCAAGGCTTAATGAGACGGTGATAGAAAAATTGCACACTCGACATGTTTAACAACCGTTCCTTCGTACATTGCCTTAAAAGGGAATACAACTGGTGTTGTTCATTTCATTATCCATTTATATTACGTAAGTGCACGTCAGAAGAGAGGACTCCAACTCCGTAATGCAGTCACATCATTATCAATTACCTTAAATAAGGCTATGAAAAATTCGAGCGAATTATAGCACATCATCAGAATAAAACCCAAATAAAACTCATTTCATTGTCAGTTCGAGTCAATCACAAAAGGCTTATTTGCACCTTTATTCAGTCCGAATTAAGTGAACAAATGAACAAAGTCTGTGGCCTTATTACATCCAGATTGGTCAGACGAATCCGTGCACTGTATACTCTACATACATTTAGTGCACGGATGCGTCTCTGGATGAAGCGCTTCTTTCTTCATATGCCGTAAGGCAGCAAGGTCTTCCCATTCACGAAGAAGGTAAGCCGCACAACGTTGAGTATTGTAGTGAGTAATAAACACGCCGAAACAATGATAGCCACTTACCAGGAAGGACAAAAAAGTCTACGGAAATTTACAATACATGATTGTAAATGACATCCAATGGGCACATCCAGCTTTGGGTTCTGGATTCAAGCAAATCGGCTCACGCTAACCAGGTGTTCATTCCGCGGAAAGACGGCTTGATCGCCAGTGACGGATGGCACATGGCACTTTCTACTTTTTTGTCATTAGTTCCTTCATTAGTGTTTTGTGTCATTGTCTAAACTTTCCAGGAACATGATTAATGACAATGAAGAATTTTTCCTGCCTTCAGTTTATTGCATAGAAGCTACAGTATAGTTATAAGGTTTACTTTACCTTTAACCTTCTAAAAGCAACGACGTATGCCTGCTGGAGGATTGTCGGCGGGACAAAATGCTTTCATGTTTTCAACCACACTCAGGATTTTCGGCATTTATAAGATAGCGAATGCTCCTTGCCAAAAGGCTCCTTTTAAGATGGAAAAAATTCTGTCTCAAGTTGTTCCATCGGACTTCATGCTCTGTGGAACTGAGAAGTATTCAGGTACCAACAGCCTGGCTCCCTCACACCATAGACGATACCTAAACCCTGCAACGAGCACGAGGAAAGAATAAAGACTTGTATCCCTCCATTCCATCTCACCTTTGGCGGAGGTGATCACGATGTCTAAATGTGGACTTGATTCCTTTCAATATTGAATCAACATTCATTTATCCTCTTAAGGAATTGCCCCGGCGACTGCCTTTTGCTTTTTGTCGGCTTCTCCTTCAGTCTGTCTGCGAGCAAGGATGTTTTTGAATTGATCAACAGTTGTCTTTATGTCATACACACATCAATTTGCATTCAACCTTTCCTTCTTATTGCATGGTATAGACAATTCTCAACCTCTCTCCAGTTAGTCAAATCCCTCCTGGAACCGTAAGCGTTTTGGATGACCATCGCTACGTCTTTTCTACTTCCACCGGTCAGTTTCGAAAGGCGAAAAGTTTTCCGATTCGCATAATGAACACCTCTCAACTCTCCAAGATCCCATCTTGATCTTCATGAACGAGCAGAGGCGCACAGACACAAAGCAAATGCAGGCTGGATGATTTGCAAAAGTGGATTTCAAATTCTTATGAAGATGAGGTCTTTCTTTTGCTCTTGGGATTGTGCTTTTATAGAATTGCAATCTGTAACTAGGGATGCAGTGGGATTTTTGCTATTACGCGAATGCTTTATGTATGGTGACGTTATGAAAGCGAATTGCTTCCTTTTTCTCTTATCCACTCATTCAAATCAATTTGCTCTTTGTAGACAGCAGAATCAGGCATGTCCACAGCCCTGAGTCCAGTGCTTGGCACTTTATGTAGAAAATTTACCACTCATAAAAGTTAAGCTTGTTGCTCCGAGTCACTAATGACTAAAGCATTTACTGCGATGTTGTCATTCTCCTCAACGACAATCCTTGTAGTAAAAAAAAGAGGTAATAATCCAGGAATGCACCGTATAAAATACTGGGGACTGATTAGGCGCGAGTGTCAGTGCACGAAAAGTTTACCTGTATAATTTTGCGAGTACGCTACGTGATTATGATAAGCTATTAAGACGATGAGAAAGATGCACGACAGGGCGGCTGAGAACTAAGGCGGGTAGATGACGATACACCGGTTGGCTGTGGTTTGACATTGCAAAATGCTGCGATGTTCGAGGAGCTGGCGTGCTTTTGACTAGAAGGTAGTAAAAGCTTGCCAGACTGGAGCCATAAATGGAATATCTGTGTACGCGCTGCAGTGAGTACGAGAGGCTGCGAAATAGGAGGGATTGCGAATTTGGAAAAGAATGAGAGAGACAGAAGGATGGTAAGTGTAAACGTTAAGTACCAGGGCTGAAGTATCGGTGGTAAATGGAGAATTGATATTAGGAGGCGAATACGGAGTGAAAAGCGAAGAGGTGGGGTGCTTTCAAGGGTAAAATGATTGTAGATTATGCTTACACATGCACATAAGGGCAAACTGCTCGGAAAGGGTTCGAACAATGCATTTCGCATTGTAAGCCAAGTGCAAACGCTCCTTCTCGTCCTCCATTGCAATACTTGGTAACTGCGACCAGAGCCGTAATGTTGCGGATCTCATAAGCGTTGTTAGAATTCCCCTTTGGCGCACAACAAACGAACAAACTGCGAGGAATACAAGAAGAGGAGTTACGAGGAAGGGAAGACAACAACGTTGATTACCGATACCGCTGTCAACATTATCATTTAGTATCTCTTGTCGAGTCGCTGGGCAAGTTGTGTAGTGGAGTGACATTGGCAATTTGTGGTCCGAATCCGATTTGATCCTCTCTTTAATTCCGTCACTGGAGCGCAGTTCTGTAGTTCCTCACCTGTCAGAGCCAATTTCACCATGGCTGCCACCCGTGCAACGAAATCCGGCCTCGCCGCGGAAGCTCAACGAAAGGTGAGTACAGTGCCGAGAATACTTAAACTCTTCATGTGCCACCGGCAGGGTGATACTGCAAAGAAATTATAGAAAAGTATACTAAATCTAATGGCTACATTATTGGTTACAACTGGTAATAGATATGACTTCTAGCCCTTAACTGTACCTTTCTGCTCAAGCACTATTATCAATTCTGTTAACAGAGACTAAGTAATAACTCCTCGTTACTATGGTAACTGGTGAAGAATAATTAGTTGTATTTACAACCTTCGTGACACACCTCATCAGTCTATACGTGATAATTCGTTTAAAATTTTTCCCACATGTAACACATTCTTACACTTAGCAGTGATTCATTGGGTTAGCGGATGAAATGTGCAGCTGTTGTCTTTTCTCATCCTTGGACTGCATGAGTATTCATTCAAGCCGGATTAGCTGATGAGTAAACAACGGACATGAGACAAGACAGAATGGCAAAAAAGGAATTGCCGTAGTGCTGTATAGTTTTCATTTGAGATTCGACTCTGGTTGTGAGTACTGGTAATTTTGATGAATAATTCCTTGAGGCCGATATTCTGATGAACTAACACAGGATACGGTATCGAGTAACTCAAAGAGTGACCGGCGCATCCCCAAGCACAGCATAACACCAACTTGGACCCATACATCACCTTGATGTGGTGTCTGAAATTTCTGCTCGGGCCGAGACTTCTGGTATTTGCATAGTCTAACATGTTACCAACGCAACTCATCTCGTGGCAACTTTCTTTTGCCACTTCCCTTATAGATGCTTTGGTATGCCTTCATCGTCTTCGCTGCATTAGTTGCATCATACAGTCCAGAGAAGTTCCCAGTGATGGGTGACATGCACACAATCGAATACACTACATTTACATTAGATTGAAATGAAGCATAGAATTTCCTTTGCAGGCCGGTTACTTAGAACGTTCAACGAAACTACGTTCTTCGCATTTAAAAACACCAATCGAAAAATAGATATTTAAATTGAGAGACTAGGATAAGCTGTGATGTCTCGGAAGGAGTTAGATTTGCACAGCACATGTGTTATGCGAATTTGTGGCACAGGATGTGGAGAACGCGGTGTATTTCTCCTTCCTCTTTCATTAGATAAACAGCTTGTAGCCAACTCGCGGAAATAAGAAGTACCCAAGCTGAACACATTGGGCATTAGAAACTATAGTTTCAGGACCGGGAGCAGAAAGAGTCCCAGTGACCGACAACTGGCATGAGTTCATGGTTATTTTTCCGATAAAAAGCAAGGATATTTCTGCAGCTGGATCTGCACAGGAAGTTCAGACATGAGCGGCTGAAGGGTACGTTTGATTTTCAGATGGTAAAGTCGTATTGGTCTTTTGAATGACAGATTTTAACGTTCGCAAATGGGAAGGATCGAAGATTCCTCCTTGGCATAATCTCTTTGAAGGTGCAGAAGGAATGAATTTTTCGTGTCAAGGAACAAAAACATGGAGGCATTCATACAGAGTCAAACCAATCCCTTCATTTGTACAAGGAAAGGCGAAGCTCGCGTGCTGCATTACGGTCGGTGACTTCAACTCTGTGGAAATGTAAGAGGCTGTAGGTCTGCGAGAGTGTGAGGTCTGGATGTTTTTTAGCGAGCGCATGAATCATGTAAGAAGCTTACAGTGTAGCCAAATAGGTCGATGATTTCATCCAGTGCAAATAATATCTGTTCATCGTGCCGTTCCTATTCGCTCTAAACTGTTGGTTAATACACATACCGAGTACGAATTAGTAACTTGCAGTACATGCTTACATATGTACTTGATCCCAGTTCAAGGAAGGTTTGCCGGCCTTTGATAAAGCTATCACATGCAGCGAAGATTACCTTTCTTGGACTTTGACAAAGGTAATCGAGCAGACAGGACAGGTAGAAAATAGAGTGGCTGAAAGCTTGTGAGACAGATTACAAACTTGATAGCATTTTAGACATTGAGTACATATGCGACAACTGGATCAAGTTTTAACTTTCTATTGCATTGGAAGCTCGCGTGGATGTTATTCCTGCGATTTATGCAATTTCAGATGGGAGGTTGGAAATAACGTAGCTTGGGCGATGAGCTATGCTCTATAAAGTTAAGCTTCGCATTCCCAATATTCCCAGCTGAAATCATTGTTATACGTTTAATGCTCAAGCTGCTGTTGCTGCCCTAACCTATCGGATGTGGGTAACCCATGAACGGTTACTTTTCAAAAACTGTTTGCACTACTGTTTTCCTTTGTTTCTTTATCAAGTAACCACTATCAAATCAAAAAGCCCAAACATTGCACATTTTAGAAAAACTTGGAAGGCTGCCGTCCATCGTTCATTCTGGCGAAAATATGAGAAAATGGCCATGATGTTTTGTGCTGGCAGTTAATTTAGACCAAATCAGTAACGAGGAAACAGCGTGGGGCAAGCCATTTTGGAAATCTACTACTCATTCCTGAGGAGCAGATCTTCAAGAATTGGGGTGTCAAGTCATCGACACTTTCATATTTTAACGTTAGCAGGTTTGACAAGCGTACACGTTGCGCTTGAAAATGTACCGTTACAACTCTCGTATACTTGCTAATTCCTTTTTCAAACTGAGCTTTAAAAGGCGGTCGAAAATAAAAGGAAAAAGTTCAGCGTTTCAGGGTGCACTTACTAACGGATGACTTTATTTTCGTTTCCAGATTATGAGCAAATACAACGAAGAACACGCTCAAGAATGCCTTGAGTGGGTCAAGGCCGTTACCGGTGCTGACATTAGTACTTCCGGTGACATGGACAATTTGTACGAGACATTGAAGGATGGAACTCTCTTGTGCCAGTGAGTTGACTTGGATCATACTTAGATGAGATATTATGGATCCTTTGATACTTCAATCAAAATTTCACTATAGTTATTATAGTAACGTAACGTCTCAATGAAAGTCTAGCAGTGAACTGAAAATTAAGTCATTCTTGAAAACGTACCTCTGCTGTGCCTTTCAGACTCGCCAATGACTTGAAGCCTGGCTCTGTCAAGAAAATCAACACGTCTCAAATGGCGTTCAAGTGTATGGAAAATATCAACAACTTTCTGTCCGCTGCCACCGCCTTCGGTGTGCCAACGCAAGAGCAGTTTCAAACTGTAGACTTGTGGGAACGTCAGAATTTGAACTCTGTCGTTATCTGTCTTCAGTCATTGGGACGCAAGGGTGGTAATTTTGGCAAACCTAGCATTGGACCGAAGGAGGCTGCGAAGAATGTGAGGAACTTTTCCGAAGAACAATTAAAGCAAGGCGAGTCTATCATTAGCCTTCAGTACGGGTCGAACAAGGGTGCCAACCAAAGCGGAATCAATTTTGGAAATACTCGTCACATGTAAACTCCGAAGAAGGAGAAAGTAGCGCGGGGACACGACATCAGCCAAGCGCCTTTCACTCGCTGCATTACGTAGGGTTCAGTGAGTTAGGAAAAATGTATTTACATTAGAATTCTTCCTCTTCTTTTTTACTGCTCTGTGTGTCAGTGCCAAGTAACGGAGGGAACAAAGAATGAGTTGATTATGTTTCTACAACTATTTAAATTTCACAGTCCAGTCGTGCAAACGATATAATGTATACGCTCATGCCTGTGTGCTATCGGCTGCAATGTAAATTCTAATAAAAGTTACTTGAGCTTCGAATTGAGCTCCAATTTAAAGATGCATCGGTCCAACCTATTGTTACTGATGTTTGCTTGTGCTAAAAGCATTTCAATTTATTATGATAGCAATTTCTTTTCACGTCAAAATTGAACTTTCGTTCCAAAGGTCAAGTAGTCTAGTCAGATTCTCCTCCGTAAAATTCTTGCTCAATTTTCAACGCCAACGCACCTGCTTTGCGATATTTCAACAGCAACGTCACTTTGGCAAAAATCCTGTACTTTTACCCAGAGCTACGTAAACGATTTCGGAAATTGTTGACTTGGCGATTAGTGTCTAGGGGGACTGCGTCGGCATTAGTGTCAAAAGAGACGCTTAATAACTGCCAATCTGAGGCGTGATAATGCATGCATTTATATATGTTGGGTGCTAACCTGTTCAAGCGAAACGGAAAGATAACGATTTGATATTGGCAGAAAAAACTTGTGTACAATGTCATTACTCATTTCCCCCTTTTGGCATAAATTTTCTTACTCGCAGGATAGCTACTAAAACAAATGCTGTGCAGAGGCTCATCTACCTGAGCCACATGGCCTAAAATTCTCTCCTCAAGTATTAATTTGGAAGTTTGGCTGGTGAGATCATTAACTATTTTGGGATACACGCTTAAAATTAAACGTTTTCCCCTAAGCGCTTGTCACAACAGGTCGTGCAGAAACAAAATTGAGTGCAATTTTGAGTGAAAGTTGTTTTTAACGTGAACATAAGTAGTGTTTTTAAATCAACTAAATGGGGTACAAAGACTGGGTCTTGTGGAGGCAAACATGGCGAGTATCCGATTCTTCGGCTGGAAACGCTAATTCAAACGCTTCACCGTTCCGGAAGTAAGTGCACATTTAAAACATGTTCAATTTTTATACACACAAATTACAGAATAGCGGAGACGTCATTCTGTCTGCTCTTTGACTGATTAAATTTTTGAGACTCGATCAAATTACATTATGAGCGATGCAGTACCTGTATGCAATCATAGCATTAAGCGAATTCAGCAAAAGGCCTGCGTTCCAAGCTTTTCAGCCCCATAAAATCCAGACATAGCTAACCACTCCAGGATAGCCAACTTTTATCACTTTTATTAATGTCCAATGCTATCAAATAAGAGACCTCCGGATTGTTTTACAACGTTTCTCAAGTACTTCGACAATGTGAGAATTTGTCACCTACAATAAAAATGTCATATACCAGGAAAGGACTTATTTGCTATTCCTGGTAAGCTCAGGTAAGCCGATAGTCAGAGCATCAGTTTGATCTTTTCATCAGATTGTCCGTTGGCCTGTCTTTTGTTTCAATAGAACATGAATTGCTCTTCAGCGCTAATAGCTGCGAACTTATTATCAAGAATAATTAACAATACTAACAAGATGCACGAGACCTCGTGGGACTTCCCGAGGATTCAGCTATCATGCTCATGACTTCACTAGCTGCATGATCACCTTGACTTAGAAGATATCAAGTCGAAAGAGAAGACGCAGTTGTGTGGGAGGAAAGAATTGCTTACGAATTGCCATCAAATGCCAATCAACATACATTATGATGAGTTGGTTAATCTCATAGATTTAATTCATGAAATTTATCGCACCCCAGCCTTGTAACTTCACCATTAGCTCAGGACTGAAATACCCAGGAACTGCAAAACCGAATTGCTGTGCCATTATCTGTTATAATTTGTTTTGAGCTTGCTGAACCAACGCTTATAACCGCAAGGGGCCAACTACAAGTAAACCGAGGCACGCGGCAAGTATGTATTGGTGCCTTAGGAACTTCACTTCATCAAAGGAAATTAGATCTCTGATGTTTAACCACAGAGCCAAAGATAAAGAGATAGCACAAGAATGGCTTTCATAAAACTTTTCTTGCATCTATATCGAGCTGTGGTAAAGTCACAACGGCTTTCTCCCGCGCGAAAAAATCGTATATTCGTGAAATGCAGTAGGTCTGATTAAACTGTCAATATTTACATACTTCGTAGTAATCGTCCTCTTATGATCGCTAGAGTTTATTGTATTGTTGAACCGAGATAAAGTTGGAATTCGCAATCATTATGTTTCGGCCGACAAAACCTTGTCCCATCGGCCTGTTTAACGTGTCTGAGCATACAGTACGATACTGAGTCGATGGCATTTTTAGTCTCCGTTCGGTGTCCAAACGTGCAGTTGGATGCAGTGTGTGTCGGAACTAGCTCGATCGGTCTTGCTGAACCTAGATCTTAATTCGAAGGTATGACAGGCTTTACGTTGAAAATTATTGTAAGGTTAACTAGCTATCTTTCAATCCTTTTTAAAAATGGACCTTTCCTGTCCATTTTCACAGACATAATCTAGCGAGATCACATGTCATAAATGTATCACCAAGATCAAAGATTCGGTAACAGCAGAGCAGTGTCAAATGACGATCGGTTTCAGTCTTCTTGTTTGTGGAAACAGGCCGTAGAGATGCCGAAACACAAAAAGAATGTTTGGCAATCTTCGAAAATTTTGCATACGATTAACTTAGGCTAGACAATAACCTTGAATGCGGCTGTTGCACAAGTAACGCCTTGTAAATGTTCTGACTTTTGACACGTGATAGGCAGTGAAGTGAAAGGCTTGATTATCTGTTGCCATAGGCTTTAGCTCTTGTCTGGGCTTGAAGAAGCCACGAGCTGTGTTGGAAATCAGCGAACTGTGCAAAATTTTAGCGCTTATGTTCTGCTAAAAGTGAAGCACGCCCTTTTCTAGGGGAAGGTTAATCATTGTCGAGGATAGATCTAAAAGTCAAGTGCTGGTGGAATAGATGTATTTGGGTCGATATATGCTGAGATTCCTGAGGTTTGACGGGATTAATTAAATGCATTACCGGGATGAATTCGTAAATACGTCTAATTATGACGAGACTCGAATGTACGAACTACTCACGACTGCTCCTTTGTTTAATCGCATTGCTACCGTATGATATCAGATAGAGAAACGTGTGAACAAGGTGTTAGTCACGGGAAAACCTTTTAAGCTTTCGGCTTTCAGCAGTTTATCCAGAAGCCAGAAGCTTGGAAGAGATACGGTCGAGAAAGCAGTTTGTAGTGTAGATTTGTTGTAAACTTGACGCAGTTTCCACACTGAATGTCATTCCAGTTAAAGGCATCATGACTTCAACGTTTTCAAATTCAGCACCAACAGCTGTACGAAACTGAAGCAAGGTTCCATCCTGTTCAGATTTGACGCATCAGCAATGTAACCTTTAGATCCAGGATATGGAAGTAGAGTGAAATATATTATTTTTCAGCAGAACATAATGAGCGAGAGGGAGTAAGTTTTGCACCATAATTTTTTTCAGAAGCCAAAACAGCGTCAAAATGGGAGACGACAATGGCGGCAGCGGAGACGAGCGCCAGCAATCAGAGAACGTGAGCAAATCGTTTTGTTAATCATGTAGCTATAGTTGCCAGTGTACCATAATTGCTTACATTGTATTCCGCATAAAAGGCACTCGTTTCAATGAGACGGTGACATTGCGCAAGTGTTCGCGTGCTCCCGTTTCTAGCATGCGGTAAAGCGTGATGGTTAACGCAAATTATAAATCAAATTGCCAGACTCATAAGTCGCAGTAATTTTGCCTTGATTTCGCGAAATGATTCCTGTCACAAAGAACGTAGTTCGTTCTGAGGAAATGATCATGTCAACGAGGAAGTTGCACTCCTCCTCGTTCAATCCAGCAGGTGTGCAAACATTACTGTAGGACAATTCTGACATTTGCAATTTACCCCTTGCCAAATGTTAGTTTTTTACGTGTGTTTGAATTCCCGTGCATCCTCCTGTCTTTTATGTGGGTGAAAGTGAAATTGGTGACTTAGTGACCCTTTAGTGTACATGCGGAAATTTGATTTTATATAGGTTTCCGGCAGCAGTTGGAAACCAGCCACTATTGAAAACATGGACAATTCTGCTCCAAAATCGGGTGTGGACAACCCGTCCTTTCAGGATGATTCAGACGCCATTGCAACTTCCGAAAACGTAAGTATTTCACGGAAGTTCGAAAAAGGGAAAGACTGGAGCAGGTGGCAACCACTTGTAATGTTTTGCGACAAGCGAGGCTTGTTGTCGTGAAAAGGCGTCTTCTTTATGTGCTCACAACCACAATTTATTGTTTGACAATAGGTTTCTGAGAAAAACGGAAAGCCACGGCATATTTTCAACATGGACATGTCCAGCTTGAAGGGTGGTGTCGATAATGCAGGTTATGCCGCTGGTCCTGGCGACGCAGAAAATGGCACAGGTGTAAGTAATTCGCAAGTTATTAGTTCGGAACGGTGCGTTGACACCGGATTCAACTCGTTGTTCATTCATAACTGAAACATGACATGATTCATTGTGGTGTAAACAGGCGCGAGAGCTGAGAGCCAGCTGTACTTGTGTTCGTTCTGTTTACAAGCTGCACACAATGTTAAACATGCATTCATGACAGCTATCGACCTCAATCCTTGTTAGTACAAATATTATATCAGCTATGTATCAGCTTTGAGGAATTTTTGCAAACTCAGTTAATCAGAACTGATCGATTTGCGTGCATTTTCTACCTTTCTGGTATTCAAATACGCAAATGGATGCAGGTTGATTGCAGTTCTATGAAAATCCAAGAGTAATTATCTCTTGATTTTCATCGTATGCCTTTTTGTAGAGAACCGCTGCCGAGTTAGACGATCACGTGGACCGGGAACAATGGAGCAATCCTGTAGAGTTTCTATTGTCTTGCATAGCTATGTCTGTAGGATTGGGAAATATCTGGAGATTCCCGTACAAAGCTTATCAAAATGGCGGCGGTGAGTAATATCCCTGATTGAACTTTTAGCTTTGAGTGATCGAACGTACAGCTTAAGTAGCATGATTACATGATTGCTTCAAAATTCGCTTCCTTATCAGCTCTCATAGGATTTTAATGCCCTTTAAATTCCACAGGAGCTTTCTTGATACCGTACCTCGTAGTTTTGACTTTAATCGGACGTCCTATTTATTTTTTGGAATTGTCTCTTGGACAGTTTTCAAACTATGGGCAAACTAAGGTGTGGAAATTGTCTCCTTTATTTAAAGGTAGGTTATGCAATGCACAAATGCCAGACACAAAAATTACATATGGGAGAGCGCTTGTTACATGATATGATGAATTGGCTATGAGCTAATGACTTACTGGATTCCAGGCGTCGGCTACGGTTCCATGTTCGCAACGATTTGCGTCGTGGTAACTTATGCTGGTGTGATGGGTCTGACAGTATTTTATTTCTTTGCTTCGATGCAAAGCACGTTGCCATGGGCAGAGTGCAAGAACAATACAGTCGCAGAGTTTGATGACATCATGTACTGCAATGAGAGTGACATCAAAAATATCTACAATAGCACCTCTGGCAATAGGTCACAGGTCAGCGTCTCTGAAGTATACTTCACGTAAGTAAATGACACTGCAGAGACTCCGTCTCGGACAATTTTATCGTCGAAGAATCCGCTAAACAATGCCTGCGCTCTGAGCGCATCGTGGAACAACAGCAGCGAAAGAACAATATTGAAAGGCTTTTATGTATTTCACTTCACAGGCAAGAGGTGCTACGACAGAAGATGTCCATTGATGACGGCCTCGGTGCTCCTATCTGGAGCTTGACGCTTTGTTTGCTCTTCTCCTGGTTGTGCATTTGGGGAGCGTTAGTGAAAGGTGTTTCATCTGCGGGGAAAGTGGCTTACTTCACGGCACTCTTTCCTTACGTCGTATTGTTCATCATGTTGGTAAGAGGTGCCACCTTGCCTGGGGCATGGGATGGCATCAAGTACTTTATCGAACCAGACTGGGGGAAAATGTTAGAGCCTAAGGTAATCAATAAAGCAGGAAGTACAAGTATCCTGTATTATTGGAACCTATGCCTACAACTTTCGTTGACAAACTTGAGACTGAGACTTGGATACATTTTACTTTAATTCACATTATAGGTATGGTACGAAGCTGTAAGCCAGTGTTTTTTCTCCTTATCCACTGCTTTTGGTCCAATTATCATGTGAGTTGATGCTTTTCAATTCGAATTTCAAAATTATGCGTTGAGAGTTCTGTTATTTTTGAAATTCGGGAACTTAACGTTTCCTCCATCCTATCAACGCCATTGAGTTTTAAAATATTGCTGACTAGGTTTTCGAGCTACAACAACTTCAACCATAATATTTACCGAGACGCCTGGATTCTCAGTTTTCTCGACACCTTCACTAGTTTATTAGCTGGCTTCACTATTTTCTCAGTCCTAGGATACCTTTCAAATGAACTTGGTGTTGATATTGATGTGGTTGCTAAAGGAGGTACGCTAAATTTTCAATTAAAAAGAAAGTTTCTTGTTTGCTAAAGTTGAGAATTTTTCGTGAACTCACGCAAAAATCTGTGTTGAAACTCATTCAGGACCGGGTTTGACTTTCATTAGCTTTGCTCAAGCACTCGCCACGTTTACCTGGGCTCCTCAGGTAAGTAAAGCTCATAGCTTGAGAATACTACTTTTTTCTCCAGCATGATTTCTCTTGAAACTTCAATTTCACTATATCAGTACTCGATCATTGATCATATAAATTCCGCTTTAATTGCAGTTTTTCTCCGTCCTCTTCTACCTCATGTTGTTCACTTTGGGCGTTGGTAGTGCAACATCGCTTGCAGGAGGCATCATTACCATCATTTGCGACCAGTTTCAGCAATGGAAAAAATGGATTGTTACTACTGTAGTCTGCATCGTGGGATTCTTCATAGGGTTAACCTTTGTCACTCCAGTAAGTTCGATAATTTTTGCTTTCACCTCCTTCCGCTCCTACTATGGAAATTCCGTTCATGCCAAATCATCAAGCTTAATGCTTTACTTAACTGAATTGCTATGAGTGATCGCACGAAGAGCTGATGAGCGCGGTTTGACCAGTGGCTGCTTTTATTCTTCAGGGCGGACAATTCATTAGTGAATTGGTTGGATACTTCGGTGCCGATTTCGTCGTCTATATTATGGCAACGGTTGAGGTGAGAAGAAAGTTAACTGTTGAGTTGTTCATTGATTCGTCAATGGTTGTTTTAAATTGAAAGTTTGCACTACGCAGCAAGATGACTTGAATCCTCAAACTGATATTGCTGTATCTTTATTTTAAGGTGGGGGCCATTGCATATATTTATGGCGTAACGAACATTTTAGACGACATTGAATTCATGCTGGGAATCCGACTAGGAATTTACTGGAAGTTCTGTTGGTGTGTTGCAATTCCGATTGGTTTGCCTGCTGTGTTTGTATACGCTCTTGTTACCATGGAAGAGTTCAAGTACAACGGTTTGGAGTTGCCAAAATACGTTATTGGTAATGATTTTATGAATACTTATCAGCCGGTGATCGATTCGAAAACCAATAGAAACTTACAAGGAGTAAATATTGAAACAATTATCTTTTTCATCTCATCTATTCCTAGGCATTGGGTGGGGCTTGGCGGTGCTGGCCCTCTTGATTCTTCCTACTTTGGCTATCGTAACTATTAATAGACAGCAAGGCTCCACGTGGGGAGAGGTAAGGCTTTTTTACCTAACTTTCTAGAAATAATTTTATAGCGTTATAATCTATTAAATGTACTGCACAGAATATTGTATCATAAACTGAACAAGTCATCATTATCATTATGCATTCCAGAAATTTAAGGCATCGCTACGACCCACACCTGCATGGGGACCAAGAAGTGCCAAGAAGAGGAAGGAATGGGAGGAGTTCAAGGCAACACGATCAAGGATCAATAATTAGCAATACAGGAACTGATTATTCGATCCTTCGTGTGGGCATTCTGGGAGCCAAATTTTATATCTGTATAATATCATCGTGACTTGATGTCATATTTAATAGTCCTGATGACTTTGTTCATCATTTTAATTTTTTAAATATTGTGGGATGCTTTCTAACAGCGTGATTAACGGATCGAAGGGTGGATGTGTCAGTCTGAGTGACGAATTTGAAAGTAGTACATTGTTCATATCAATTTACCGGATTAATTGTATTTAGGCTTTCGAATTCGTTGAATTTAGAATCGCCAAGTATCGAGAGTTTTGAGTGAGCAAACTTCTCCGTCGTGTGACTCGAATAATAACTAGTCGATAAGGTAACGAAATTTAAGTCATAGTTGATTCTTTCTACATCTTATAGCATATATTTTCAATTATTTTGTCAGTATGTTAGATTTTGAATCGCTTGTGATCCTTTAAAGCAGCTGTATTTTACTGACTATCATTGCATTGTCTAGTGGAGATTAGAGGATAAGGTTTTTGATAAGAGAGAAGATGTTGGCAAGTTCTACTTATTAGTTCAACAATTTTTGCCTCACCCCAGTAGTTCGATAAAACTTGCTATTCTTTGCATTAAACTAAAACTTGAACCCACAGGTAGGCATAATAACTTTCACTGGAGACTGAAGTTCAATAGTTTTATCTGTACGGGCCCGACGCTTCGGTTGACCCTTTATTTAAATGCGACAAGGCGACTAAAGATGTGTAACTTTCCGATGACCAATGGATTCATTCTTGAGGTCTGAACACCACTGCTATTGCTACGCAAGTACCCACTCTGGTTACAGCAGACTCTCCTACCGGCTAATACCTTCCCGCATTTATAGAGCAAAAAGTTCATGGGTCGTCTTGTTCTTACCTTCTTGCATCTTACAATTCTCTAAGGTGCTTTCATTTAGCGGAAGCTGGCAGCGATGTCGAAAAGAGCTTTTGCACGTGGAAAACAATCCAATAAATGCATGACAACGTAGTTAGATCGTTACTTGCACACATCTGATTGCATCCAAACCGTGTGAGAAGCCAAACCCTGTTCAAGATGCAGAGAACAGCTATTGTTTCGATAGCTTATTTACGTATGATAGTCGGAAGGACAGCAAGTTCACTTTCGTACTAGAGTGATCAGTCAGAGATCCTTTCCACAATCAATTTATTCATAATGTTTCAGATGATTTTGGAGCCGCAGATCAAATTAATGCAAATTGACTTCAGTAACATACTAGGCATAAGGAAATAGCTGAAAACTGGTTAGGTTTTTGAACTAATTAGTACAATTGTAGAGCTGTAGTGTAAAATTTAGCACCCTAATTATAATTGCATCATCATCCATAGTTTCACGATGGAGACATTCTACTGCCATTTCCATCATGTAGTCTCTACAGCGTTAGGAAATAACCAAGGTTTATTCGCGAATGCTGTGCCATTACATGAAACGTTACAGCCACAGCTGCAGTGACGCTGTGCAGTGTAGCGCCAGCGTACTGAAGTGCTTAAGCTGAATACTCACAATTCTGGGTATTGCTTACGCCCCTCTAAGTTTCAGGATTTCATTTTTGTGGTTTTTGCAATTATTTACCGTTTGCCATGAATGAAACTGTTTTATGTGACATTGCTTGTAATCTCTCAACTCCTCTTCATTCAAAAGCTTCTACACCGTACATTGTTACGTAACGGTCTAGTTTTGGCGTCTATGATCTCACCATTGAGAATTTATGAGAAACTGAGTTAGGCTGTACGATCTTGACCAATTTGAACCAAGGCATAGCAAGAGTAAGGCTTCATAGAATCAACTGCAGTCATCTGATGAATTCTATCATTTTACACTGTGTTTTTCCCACATTCTTATTGATTGAAATCACGAGATTTACGCGCTTACTTTACTTGCTGTAGGCCAAAAGTCGCCTCTCAAGGTGAAGGATGAGAAAAGCCTTCGCTTCAATTCGTGCAAGTGGTTTTGTGAACTCTACTCCACAGTCAACACTCAAAAACGTATAACCACAGCGTATATGTATGACAATGCGTAGTCGCCTAAACGTTTATAAAGTTTAGCAATCAACTACTATTCTGGCCAAGATGCTATATTACACCCCTCCAAAACTTCCAACGGCTAATGGCAATCAAGCAGAAGTGGAAAGCCTTCAATCGTTGCAACTTCCTCATCCCACCCCTCGTGTTCAGCATCGAACATTCAAACTGTGCTGGACACATGATTGCAAACCAGCCCAAAAAAGCAACTAATTCATACAGCGATTTTCATTTCCATACTGGACTTCGGTCAAGCCTGTAGAAAAACAGTGGCTCATGCTCAGTTTTCTTCAAACATTGTCCCACTTTTCTTAGCTGTTTGACACTTTCATCATTTGTCACTGTTAAAACACAAATCATTGCCTTGCTAGTGTATCTAAGTGCGAGGTAAAACCGTGCAGTGCACCGAAATAATAATTCAGAATGAAAGAACGGCAATTGGAGGTGAAAACGTCGACTTTTGTGAAAATACATCTCACGCAAGTACTGGAGCTTTGTGTGGGCATTCCATTCGCGCTCCTGTTCTGGCCAATTTTATTGGTGACATGGGCAGTGTTAAAGTTTGTCCGCTGGACCGTGGAATGTTACTTAAACTGGAGTTCTAAAGACTCTTATTCAATGG